>BMAF01002729.1:85000-91858 GCA_014132575.2 Gasterosteus nipponicus | reverse complement strand
TGAGTGACAGTGTGTGTTGTGAGTGACAGCGTGTGTTGTGTCTGACAGTGTGTGTTCTCAGTGTTTGCTGCACTGAGCCTGTTTGTGTTGCTTGCAGTGAGTTGTGCAGGTGATGTGAGCGGTTGAGCTCAGGTGACTGTCTGGTGCTGCAGACTGGAGTCAGCGTTTTGCTCATGTGACTCAGTGTGTTGTTGTGCCCGCTGACGTTTAGCCAGCCTCGCAGGAGTTGTGCAAATGAGCTGTAGGTGATGCTGCTGCAGACTGTGATTGGCTTTGGGAACGCTGGTCACATGACCTCCGGCTGAGCTGGAACCCAGTGGGCGGGGGGTTGGGAGAGGGGGGCAACAGCTGTGGACGGATTGAAATGGAACAAACGGCTTCCCGTCATAATTAAGCTCCATTTGGACGGATTAGTCCTCCCCAGCAGGAAGAGCCGCCGCGGCGATTCACAATGTTCTGGTGGGAACGACGGCCACATGCTGCCGGTTGCTGGGCGACATTTGACCCTCGTTAAAATCTCTGTGTGTTGAAATCTGTATTTCAGTTCATGTCGGATATGATATGATGTGTCCAACTGTCACTGTTACGGCCTTGAACACTGTTGTGTGTCCTTCCACCAGGGTCCCTTCAGAAAACCTCCCATTTTACTGCAGGCTGTCCCTCTCAGTCCCGTCTCTGGTCTCCTTTCTCCCCCAGCAGTTTGTCCTGTGTTGATCCGAGCATCGCTCCTCAAACCCCCGAGACACCATGACGTCGTCCCCTTTTCATATGCAGGTTCATTCGTGGTCCTCAGTCCCCAGCTGTCCCTTCTAGTCACTCTGATGATGGATGTGTCGGTCTCCGTCCCTTCAGGTCTTCGTAAAGGTCGGTTCTGGATCACGCCCGACCCGTACCACAACGACGACAATATCCAGATCGGCCGTGAGGTGAAGATCAGCTGCCAGGTGGAAGCCACGCCCCCCGAGGAGCTTCAGTTCGGCTGGCTGAAGAACGGGCGTCCCCTGAGGAGCTCCGAGAGGATGGTCATCACCCACAGCGACACCGAGGTCATGCCGGGAACCACCAACCTCGACATCATCGACCTCAAGTTCACCGACTTCGGCACCTACACATGTGTGGCCTCGCTGAGGAACGGAGGAACGCCGGAGATCAGCATCGACGTCAACATCTCCTCCACCACAGGTGAGACCTAAGGAAGGGGGGTACAGAGGAGGGAGGAGACTGTGGTTAATTGTTGGACAGTATCATCCTCCTTTAGTTTATTGATCCAAGAAAATACTTTTTACCGTCTATTAAATATTATTGATCTGATGTAAAACACGGGATGGACGATGACAATCGTCCATCCCGTTCTGAAGCCAATCATTGGCTGAGTGACAAGTGGCTCCTCCCCCTCGGCCCCTGTCCTGCGCTCTCATTGGCTGCAACCCATGAGGTCGCAGAGCTGAGCTCTCGTCCGTGTTGCGCTTCGAGTTTACGTCACGTTATTATATCGTGACAGACTCCGCCCCATAGATATATATACAAATCTATGCTCCGCCCAGCAAGCCGTCACGTGACCACGTCACATGACCACGATGTCTCCCTGCCCGCAGTTCCTCCAGAGCTGTCCGTCCCCAGGGGGCGCTCCCACCTCGTAGCCCAGGAGGGCGACACCGTGGACCTGCAGTGCCTGGTCTCAGGGAAACCCAAACCCATCATCCTCTGGTCCCGGGCGGAGGAGAGCGGGGCGGCGGTTCTGATGCCGGACGGCTCGGAGCAGACGGAGAGCTACGACGGCGTGCTGAGGATCACCAATGTCAGCAGAGAGATGGGCGGGACCTTCCGCTGCCGGACGAGTCAGTACAACGGGTTCAACGTGAAGCCGAGGGAGGCCCTCATCCAGCTGGTGGTGCAGTGTGGGTAACGCACATAGACACACAAACACGTGTGTTCCACCACACGGATAGGATACACACGTGTGTTTACTGCACACACACAGGTTGCCTTTGAATACACAACCTTTCAGTCACACTCTGTGTGACCTGCAGGGAAACGAGGAATCAAAAGAGCCGACTTGCTCAAATAAAAAATCTAAAAGTCTTTAATAACTGAACAAAGTGATGATCAGGATCACCACCTGTGGGGGAAACCGATGGGGTCGGGTGCGGTGACAGTGGGGGGTCTAGACGGAACAGACCTGGGAGGCAGATGCCGGCTGTGGGGACGTGGAGCGTCACCTCTCTGGAGGGGAGGAGGTGGACTCTCCAACATATTGTTCTCGCTCTCTCAATGAGCAGCGCACGCTTCTGCGTCTGCAGTCATTTAAGTGAAGCTAATTGTCGTACAGTTCAGTGTGTGTGTGTGGTCCGTGCTGGTGAAATAACATAGACCTGCTTCACATAGAACTGCATCTCACAGTCATTGAAACAACGTCACTCCAGACCGCCGGCCGATTCATTCATTTAAATCTGTGGTTGTACCACAACAAGGTGCTGAAAGGTCCAAGGGTTGTGAACACGTCCTCCTCACTGTTCACCGGTCCTGTCAAGAAGCCACTCGTCCGATGTTCACACAGAGTCTGCTGGACATTAGAGAGAACGCGTGGACTCGATCTGTCTCACAGTCCCTGTGCCTTATGGTCTCTCTGGTCCCTGTGTCGGCCTCCAACAGACCCCCCCACCGTGGAGCCGGCGTTCACAGAGATCCGTCAGGCTCTGGGCCGGGCCTTCAGCCTCACCTGCCGCCTGCTGCGAGCTCACCCGGCACGCCTCCTGCGGTACGAGTGGAAGCTGGGCGCCCGCCTCCTCACCGTCGGGCAGTTCAGCGACCAGCGAGACGACACCAGCTACCTGGTCAAAGCGCTGAACCGAGAGGGCTACGGCGAGTACACCTGTGACATCACCAACGAGGCCGGGCCGGGGCGCTGCACCTTCTTGGTCACAGGTGAGTCTGCTTGACTGGTGCATGATGGGAAATGGCTTAAAGGACCCGGGACAGCACCAGTGGTGACGTGAGGTGGTGCACAGTTGACTCGGTGTAGACACATTTGACTCGTGGCGCTGGCGTCTTCCTCCAGCTCCGCCTCCCGGCTTCTAACATCCAATGAAAAGACCTGCTGGAGGACGCTGAGCGCGTTGGTCTGTGTCAAGCGTCATGAATAATAATGAGCAGAGCTTCAGGAAGTCTTCTTCATCCTTGGTGACTCATCTTCATCTTCAAACTTCTGCTGCTTTCCGTCGTCTGAACGTTTCATTCCACTAACTGTGAATTTTGAAACAGTTTCTTTGAATGAATTCTTCTTACTGTCAAAATGTAGACAGACGTTTAACTAGCGAGCTGTTCCAAGTGGACAAGAGAACAAGAGAAGAGAAGCCCTGAACAGAAGAACAGACTCCACCTCCCTGAAAAGACCCTGAACAGACTCCGCCCTGAACAGACCAGACTCCCCCTGAACAGACTCCCCTGAAAAGACCTGAACAGACTCCGCCCTGAACAGACTCCACCCTGAACAGACTCCACCCTGAACAGACTCCGCCCTGAACAGACTCCACCCTGAACAGACTCCGCCCTGAACAGACTCC
Organism: Gasterosteus nipponicus; assembly: GCA_014132575.2. Classification (NCBI taxonomy): domain Eukaryota; kingdom Metazoa; phylum Chordata; class Actinopteri; order Perciformes; family Gasterosteidae; genus Gasterosteus; species Gasterosteus nipponicus. The sequence continues at coordinate 88,295 of BMAF01002729.1, read as the reverse complement.
GCCTAAAACAGACTCCACCCTGAACAGACTCCGCCCTGAACCCTGAACAGACTCCCCCTGAACAGACTCCGCCCTGAACAGACTCCGCCCTGAACAGACTCCACCCTGAACAGACTCCGCCCTGAACAGACTCCGCCCTGAACAGACTCCACCCTGAACAGACTCCGCCCTGAACAGACTCCCCCCTGAACAGACTCCGCCCTGAACAGGCTCCCCCCTGAACAGACTCCGCCCTGAACAGACTCCGCCCTCCACCCTGAACAGACCTGCCTAAAACAGAACCCTGAACAGACTCCGCCCTGAACAGACCTGAACAGACTCCACCTGAACAGACTCCGCCCTGAACAGACTCCGCCCTGAACAGACTCCCCCCTGAACAGACTCCGCCCTGAACAGACTCCGCCTAAAACAGACTCCACCCTGAACAGACTCCGCCCTGAACAGACTCCCCCTGAACAGACTCCCCCTGCCCTGAACAGACTCCCCCCTGAACAGACTCCCCTGAACAGACTCCACCCTGAACAGACTCCACCCTGAACAGACTCCCCCCTGAACAGACTCCGCCTAAAACAGACTCCACCCTGAACAGACTCCGCCCTGAACAGACTCCGCCTGAACAGACTCCACCCTGAACAGACTCCACCCTGAACAGACTCCGCCCTGAACAGACTCCGCCCTGAACAGACCAGACGACTCCGCCCTGTACAGACCAACGTAAAAGTTGTAGAACAGGAAAAAAATGTTAACGCAGCAAAGACATAGAATGGAGTTTCCTCCAGTGTTCTCTGGTGTTTTAGTTCAGGTTTATTCCACTACATCTCATAGTCCTGTTTAATCGTCATGGAACTGTAAAGCCAGTGTGTCTGCTCAGGGAAGGCCTACGCTCCAGAGTTCTACTACGACACTCACAGCGCTTTGTGGCAGAACCGGCCTCGCGTCTACGGCTTCAACCTGCAGTGGACGCAGATGGAGCCCAACGCCGTGGACCGGATCCTGGCCTACAGACTGGGCATCAGACAGGTACACAACCCTGCGTGTGTGTCAGTCATCATCCTCATCCTCATCCTCCCATTCTGACACATACAAACCGTCACTGGAGCACCAGATGGAGATTCATCCGCCCCCAAAAAGTCTCTATTTGCTCGCGTTTGGTCGAATCTACAGTGACGTGAGTTTGTTGTGAAGATCAAACGGAACCCGGTGAGACGGATTCAGACACGAGGTCTGTACACAGAGGCAAAATACAAGTTTAGCAAGGCGGTGAGAGACGCTAAACGACTGTACTCTGAGAAACTCCAACAACAGTTCTCAGCAAGTGACTCTGAGTCAATGAGTTCTACTGCAGATTTGAAAGACAATGTCCTGATCCCATCCCCCACAGCTCCACCAACCTGCTGCAGTCCCCTCCCTCCCTCCCCAGCCCATCAGGTGCTCACGCCTCTTCATCATTATCACCTTCCCCTCCCCCACCAGCAACGACCCTCTCTATTCTGGAGAGAGACGTTAACCGGCTCTTTAGAAGACTAAATCCCTGTAAGGCAGCCGGTCCGGACTCCGTCTCCCCTCACACCCTGAAGCACTGTGCTGACCAGCTGTCTCCGGTGTTCACTGACATCTTCAACACCTCCCTGGAGACATGCCACGTACCAGCCTGCTTCAAGGCCTCCACCATCATCCCTGTCCCCAAGAAGCCCAGGATCACAGGACTCAATGACTACAGGCCCATCGCCCTGACCTCTGTAGTCATGAAGTCTTTTGAACGGCTAGTCCTGACCCACCTGAAGTCCCTCACCGACCCCTCCTGGACCCCCTGCAGTTCGCCTACAGAGCCAACAGGTCTGTGGACGATGCTGTCAACATGGCCCTCCACTACATCCTCCAGCATCTGGACTCCCCAGGAACCTACGCCAGGATCCTGTTTGTGGACTTCAGCTCTGCTTTCAACACCATCATCCCGTCTCTGCTGCAGGACAAACTCTCCCAGCTGCACCGCCCGACTCCACCTGCAAGTGGATCACAGACTTCCTGTCTGACAGGAAGCAGCACGTGAAGCTGGGAAACATGTCTCAGCCTCTCGGACCATCAGCACCGGTTCCCCCAAGGCTGCGTTCTTTCCCCTCTGCTCTTCTCCTGTACACCAACAGCTGCACCTCCTGTCACCAGTCCGTCAGCTCCTGAAGTTTGGCATGACACCACCCTCATTGGACTGATCTCTGGTGGGGATGAGTCAAGGTGGAGTCTGACCATCTGGTGTCGTGGTGCAGCCAGAACAACCTGGAGCAACGCTCTAAAGACAGTGGAGATGGTTGTGGATTTCAGGAGGAACAGAGCCCCACCCTCCCCCATCACCCTGTGTGACTCCCCCCGTCACTATTGTGGATTCCTTCCGTTTCCTGGGCTCCATCATCACCCAGGACCTCAAGCTCCATCACCAAGAAGGCTCAGCAGAGGTTGTTCTTCCTGAGGCAGCTGAAGAAACTCAACCTGCCAAAGACGATGATGGTCCACTTCTACACGGCCATCATGGAGTCCATCCTCTGCTCCTCCATCACCGTCTGGTACGCTGCAGCCACAGCCAAGGACAAGGGCAGGCTGCAGCGTGTCCTCCGCTCTGCAGAGAGGCTGATCGGCTGCAATCTGCCGTCCCTGCAGGACTTGTTCGCTTCAGGTCTCTGAAGCAGCTAAAAGATGGCAGCCGACCCCTCTCACCCCGACAAAACCTGTTTGTGCCCTTCCATCTGGCAGGAGGCTGAGGTCCATCAGGACTAAGACCTCCGCCACACCAACAGACCTCATCAACAGAGCCGGACCCCCACTGACTGACTATAACACTCCACCGGTCACTCCCCTCCACACTGCACATGTCACTTTAACTGTCATTCATCACTTTGTCTCTTGTCTGTTACTTGTTTGTTAGTGCACTTTATGCTTAACTTTTCTTTTTAACTTTTTAATATTTAAAATTTGTTTAACTTTATTCCCTTGTTTTTTATACTAACCCATAGCCTTATTCTTACTAACCCATTGCATTAGCATTTCATTCCACTTTATTTATTACCTGTGCACTGTTGTCTTGTCTGTCTACTGTCGCGCACTAACCGCCAAGACAAATTCCTTGTATGTTTGGCATATTTTGGCCAATAAATGTTTCCTGATTCCTGATTCCTGATAAACAGCTGATAGATTTTCAGGTTTCCGTCCAAGTAGGTGACTGCTCCTCTAATCCTCAACAACAAAGAGTGATCAGTGGACTCACTGATCACTCTTTGTTGAGTTCTACGCTTGTTTGCTCGAA
>BMAF01002729.1:0-82500 GCA_014132575.2 Gasterosteus nipponicus | reverse complement strand
TGGTAGTACTTGGATGTATATGAATACGTGATGGGTAGTACTTGGATGTATATGAATACATGATCGATGGGTAGTACGTGATGGGTAGGATGTGGGTATGAATACGTGATGGGTAGTACTGGATGTATATGAATACGTGATGGGTAGTACTTGGATGAATACGTGATATATGAATACGTGGGTAGTACTTGGGTAGTATGGGTAGTACTTGGATGTATATGAATACGTGATGGGTAGTACTTGGATGTATATGAATACGTGATGGGTAGTACTTGGATGTATATGAATACGTGATGGGTAGTACTTGGATGTATATGAATACGTGATGAGTGGATGTATACTTGGATGTATATGAATATGTGATTGATGTACTTGGAGTATATGAATGGATTGGTAGTACTTGGATGAATACGTGATGGGTAGTACTTGGATGTATATGAATACGTGATGGGTAGTACTTGGATGTATATGAATACGTGATTGGTAGTACTTGGATGTATATGAATACGTGATTGGTAGTACTTGGCGTCTGCAGGAGCGCTGAACGTCTTCCTGCGTCAGAAGACTCCGGCGGTGACCAACAGCTCGGTGTGGAGTCTGACCGGTAACCAAGGAGACCACTGGCGGCAGGCCAAGGTCAACATCCACCCGACCTCGGCCTTTCAGGTACAAGACACGCCCACTTCCCCTGGAGAAGGCACAGCTCATGCTAATGCTAATGCTAACCCTGCAGTTCACAATAAAACAACCTCGGCTGGCTTTTATTGTGAAACAGCTGTGTGTCTCTCTGAGCTTCCTGTCTTCTTCTTCTGTGGTAGGTGGTGATGGAGGGAGTCCGCGGCGCCGGTATCGAGGGAGACATCGCCATTGATGATGTCAGCATCAATGAGGGAGAGTGTAAAGACCCCCCGCCCAACAGTAAGTAGTCCTTCATTTACTGCCATTTCACTGAAGGAACATTTAAAACCAAAGAATAGAAAGTGTGACTTAAAGTTCTGGTTTACAATCTCTCTCTTTCTGTCTCACACAGATCTGAGGTCGCTCGCCCCGCCTTCATCTCCTCACTTATGGCAGCTGAGCGTCACTCTGAGTCTAGCTTTGATTGGTCGGCAGAGGTGACCCCCCAACCACCTGACTCTTCTGCCCCCCCATATCCAATCCCACATGTCACGTGTGACATAATTGCAAACAAAGTAAATTTAAAGGCCCGAATGGACGCCGTTACCAACAATAACCACGCGGCTGTATTGACGCCCATATATGGTTATTTCAGTGTTGCCGCTGTGTTAGCGTAGCATAGCGCTGATCAAACCAGACTACAATTACAACATTTTTCAAATTAATATCCTCGTCGTTTTGTGGAGAGAACTAGAAAAACAGATTCCAGACTTTTTATAAATCGGTGTCATTATGTTTTATTTTTGCATCTTTTTAATCCGTTCATTGTTATTAAATCACAGTCAAATTTATTTTGTCTTCATACAGCTGCAATAAACCAGCAGACGAGTGTCATGATTGATTCAGTGGATTCTAACAGATATAGAGAATAGCAACAGGAAGTAGTGGGCGTGTAGCCCCGCCCTAAAGCGTCCCCTGCTTCATGGTCTGTTTGACTCTGAATGGACCATAATTCACTAAATGAACATCATGTTGTGTTGAAGAAGACTTGAAACTAGAGACTGAGACCATAAACTCATGTTTACAATGTTTACTGAGGGAATAAATCCAGAGAGAAGTAGAGTCATTTCCTCATAGACGTCTATGGGAGCAGAGGAGTCGCCCCCTGCTGGTCACTACAGAGAAGTAGAGTCATTTCCTCATAGACGTCTATGGGAGCAGAGGAGTCGCCCCCTGCTGGTCACTACAGAGAAGTAGAGTCATTTCCTCATAGACGTCTATGGGAGCAGAGGAGTCGCCCCTGCTGGTCACTACAGAGAAGTAGAGTCATTTCCTCATAGACGTCTATGGGAGCAGAGGAGTCGCCCCTGCTGGTCACTACAGAGAAGTAGAGTCATTTCCTTATAGACGTCTATGGGAGCAGAGGAGTCGCCCTGCTGGTCACTACAGAGAAGTAGAGTCATTTCCTCATAGACGTCTATGGGAGCAGAGGAGTCGCCCCTGCTGGTCACTACAGAGAAGTAGAGTCATTTCCTCATAGACGTCTGGTCATGGGAGCAGAGGGGAGTCGCCCCTGCTGATCACTACAGAGAAGTAGAGTCATTTCCTCATAGACGTCTATGGGAGCAGAGGAGTCGCCCCCTGCTGGTCACCATTTTTCAAAGAGGAAGTAAAAGCTTAAATGCCCCCCCAAGACCCCCTGCCCATCCATCCCCACTCATACTCACCCCACAGAACAACAGTACTGTACTGCGAGACTATTCAAACACTTTGAGATGTTATTTTGACGTCTGTTGGAGGAAGAAACGTAATCTTCTGCCACGACATCAAGTGCCTTCAGACTCGCAACGGAAAAGTGAGCGCCGGAACGTGGTCGCTGTCGGGACGGGGACCGCCACTGGGCCGAGCACCACTGGGCCGAGCACCACTGGTTTGAGGTCCGCCGTCGTCACGGAAACAATTAAAGAAAATGTTTTAAAAACAGCGTGAGAGAAGAAATAACGGATAAATACTTCCTGGTCCGATTATGCAGAGAATTAGTTTCTTACAGAATATTCCTTCTTTTTTCTAACGATGAACATGTTTGTGAACACAAGAGGATTCTGGGAAACAGGAAGCCATGTGGGACGCCGTTAGACTCGAAGCTCCTACAGAACAACCCATGATCACAACCCGGAGGAACCGTGACTGGAGATTTTCAGAATAAAAGACTCTGCTCGTACATTTTAAACCCTGAGCCAATGGGATTCAAGCATTTTGTCTCCCGGAACTGCTTTAGTATTTCAAAATAAGAGTTTTCAAAAGAAGGCGAAGGCTTTGACTGAGATCATCAGTTACCTTAAACAAAATTGTATTAAATCAAATCTTATATTGTTCCTATAATATTAAGGGGGCACGTTTAATCGCTCATCTTTTGTTTGGTTGTCTGGGTGGGGGGGGGGGGTCTCAGGGTTCTTTTATGTGTTATTTCTGCAAAGACTACCAAGAGAAAAAAGTAAAGATGTTCATCATGTTGTTCCTTTTTCACATTTATTTCAATGACAAAGTGAGCGATACGATTAACAAAGCACAAAAAGACTAAATGTTTGTGTACATACAGAGAAGTGGAGGAATAGATGCAAAGTTAAGATTATACCAATTAAAATAAGTCAAGTAGGCATGAATAAAAAGAAAGGTTAGTCTCTTGATGCAATATCACTTTTGAAAGTCCTTTTTCTGTTTGAAGGATTCTCACTTCATTTCTCATTTTTATTTTCCATCACATGACCTCTTTAATACACAATTTGTCCATAATTTTTATGAACAAGCTAACTTCTCTAATTATATTGGAAACAGTTCATTCCAGGGCGGCACGTGGCGTGGTGGTCAGCACTGTTGCCTCACAGCAAGAAGGTCCTGGGTTCGATACCGCCCAGTGGCCTTTCTGTGTGGAGTCTGCATGTTCTCCCCGTGTCTGCGTGGGTTCTCTCCGGGTTCTCCGGCTTCCTCCCACAGTCCAAAGACATGCTCTGGATCAGGTTAATTGGGGACTTTAAATTGCCCGTAGATGTGTGAATGGTTGTATGTCTCTGTGTAGCCCTCTGCGATTGGCTGGCGACCAATCCAGGATGTACCCTGTCTATCGCCCGAAGTTGGCTGGGATGGACTCCAGCCCCCCCGCGACCCTGTGTGCAGGATAAGCGGTTTGACAATGGATGGATGGATGGACAGTTCATTCCATTTCTTCGATATAAGTGAGCCTTCGTACATCAGCTGAACTTAAAAACACCTGTAAAAAACATACTATTTCAACCATAAATTCCCTTTAAAGACCCAGTGAAACATCAGCTAACCTTCTGATTATAGATTTTATTCACTCGAGTTTGAATCGTTTTGTTCGACTAAACTTTATTTAGTTATTTAGAGTTTTGTTATGATTTATTGTGTCTTTATAAAACGTGTTTATTGAGGATAAACATGTTTTCACGTGTTTCTCATGACAGAAGTCCGTTGTGATTTATTTCTAATGACATGTTGGCTTTTCCTCTCCCGCTGTGTTCTTCCACTGCAGCTTTTGATCAGTTAACGGCGTGCGTGGGGCGCCTTGGATCAACGGTGTTCCATTTTTCAACGGGAAAAAAAACGGTGTTCCAAATTTTAACGGGAAAAAACGGTGTTCCATTTTTTAACGGGAAAAAACGGTGTTCCATTTTTTAACGGGAAAAAACCGTGTTCCATTTTTAACGGGAAAAACCCGGTGTTCCATTTTTAACGGAAAAAAAAGATGTTCCATTTTTAACGGGAAAAACGGTGTTCCATTTTTTAACGGGAAAAAAAAACGGTGTTCCAAATTTTAACGGAAAAAAACGGTGTTCCAAATTTTAACGGGAAAAAAAACGGTGTTCCATTTTAACGGAAAAAACCGGTGTTCCAAAAAAAAACGGTTTTAACGGGAAAAACCGGTGTTCCATTTTTAACGGGAAAAAAACGGTGTTCCAAATTTTTTAACGGGAAAAAAACCGGTGTTCCATTTTTTAACGGAAAACCCGGTGTTTTTTTAACGGGAAAAAAAACCGGTGTTCCATTTTTTAACGGAAAAAACGGTGTTCCATTTTTTAACGGGAAAAAACGGTGTTCCATTTTTTAACGGGAAAACGGTGTTCCATTTTTTAACGGGAAAAAACGGTGTTCCATTTTTTAACGGGAAAAAAAATTTTTTAACGGGAAAAACCGGTGTTCCATTTTAACGGGAAAAAAAAAACGGTGTTCCATTTTTTAACGGGAAAAAAACCGGTGTTCCATTTTTTAACGGGAAAAAAAAACGGTGTTCCATTTTTTAACGGGAAAAAAACGGTGTTCCATTTTTAACGGAAAAAAACGGTGTTCCATTTTTTAACGGAAAAAAACGGTGTTCCAAATTTTAACGGGAAAAAAACGGTGTTCCAAATTTTAACGGGAAAAAACGGTGTTCCAAATTTTAACGGCAAAAAAAACGGTGTTCCAAATTTTAACGGGAAATGATGGGTGTCCACCACCAGGGGGCAGCAGCACGTCCTCACACACGTCTCTGAGGGAAGACGCCACACAGCGGAGGTTTGACCCACTTTATTCACCGACATGAAGGAAACGCGTCACACTCTGATGACAGTGCAGGCGAGGACGAGGTCCTCCTCAGAGTCCACAGAGACGCTCGCTGACGTCCCACAGCTTCCGGGCCACGGCGTCGTCCCGGCCGCAGGGCTTTACCTCCTCCGCGGCGCAGCAGGAGAAGTAACGTCCGCTCAGCGGTTCGATGCCCTCCTGCAGGGAGCAGTGCAGCGTGGTCTGAGCTCCGGCCTCCGGGTCCAGGAACAGCAGCCGGGCAATGGGCTCGATGAAGACCTTCTGCCACAGGCCCACGTTACGGGACAGCTCGGTCCGCACCACGCCTGGGGGGGGGGGCACAAGCTGAGGCCGTTTGGTGAATCAGCTTAGACTTAAGACAGTTAGCTTAGCTTAGCATAAAGCCCGGAGGTTTACGGTCTGTCTTTGTGGAATTAGAAGTTGTAGTGATTTTACATGAGTGGATGAACAGTTCTATAAAATATTTTTTTTATTTAAAAAGTCAAAGTAAACATTTGTTTGAGACCTTTGGAAACTGTTGTTGTTTTAGTCTTTTCAAAAAAACTTAAACAGGAAACGAGGGAGAAGATTATTTAGAACCAACAAAAGACAAAAGTGCACAAGACTCCACAGGAGTCCATGTAAAGACCAGTTTCCCCACAAACACGTCTCACTGCATTTCTCTGAGGTTCTTCTTCATGTCCCTCGCCCGTCTGTCCCTCAGTGGGTCTGTCCCTCACCCGTCTGTCCCTCAGTGGGTCTGTCCCTCAGTGGGTCTGTCCCCTCACCCGTCTCTCCCTCAGTGGGTCTGTCCCTCACCCGTCTGTCCCTCAGTGGGTCTGTGGGTCTGTCCCTCAGTGGGTCTGTCCCTCACCCGTCTGTCCATCAGTGGGTCTGTCCCTCAGTGGGTCTGTCCCTGTCCCTCAGTGGGTCTGTCCCCTCAGTGGGTCTGTCCCTCACCCGTCTGTCCCTCAGTGGGTCTGTGGGTCTGTCCCTCAGTGGGTCTGTCCCTCAGTGGGTCTGTGGGTCTGTCCCTCAGTGGGTCTTTCAGTGGAAATCAGTCCAGACAGACATGAATAAGCAGAACCATCTGGTGGATTAAGCTGCTTCCTGTTGGAGGAGGTGGAGCGTTGTGTCCTGCAGGTGTGAGGCTCACTTCCTGTTACCTGGGTGGACGCTGTAGCAGGAGACGTTGGACCCTTTCAGCCTCTTGGCGAGCTCGTGGGTGAAGAGCATGTTGCACAGTTTGCTGTTGCAGTACGCCTGGAAGAACTGCCAGCTGTAGCGGCCGGTGCCCAGGTGTCGGTTCACCGCCAGAGCCTGAACGCATCACGACAACAAGGGCGCGGTTAGCACGAGTGACAGGTGGCCCCGTGCACTTATTTCTTTTGTGTTATTTATATAGAATAGATTTCTTCACATTCAGATTCTAATGTCTAACTATCCTGACCAATAAAACCTTTATTAATATACTATTATATTGTCATTGTGTGATCAGCGGCATCAAATGGTCTAAAAGTTGCAGCAATATCGCGACTCACCTCGGGGTCGACGCGTCCCCATCGGTACGCCATGGAGGAGACGGTGACCACGCGTCCTCCACCCGCCTCCTTCAGGCGCTCCACCAGCAGGTAGGTCAACAGGAAGTGACCCAGGTGGTTCACCCCGAACTCGATGCCGAAGCCGTCTTCCGTCCGCCCGTCAGCCACCAGACCTGCAGCCAGCCAATCAGAAATCAGCTGCTTTCCCTTTAAGATTAACACGCCTCAAAGGAAAAACAATAAACATGATAAAAAACAACTCAAATCTGTTCATGTGAAGACATTTACGACCTTCTACCAAGATTCGTTTGTGACATTTTACATTCTAATGAAAATGTAAATATGAAAAACTAGTTCCAGACATTTGATTTCAAAACTGTTTTACTCTGATAAAAAGTATAATATTTACCTCTGAGGTGTGGTAGAAGTAGAAAGTACTAATATTTGTACTCAGGTACTTGGTTAAATGCATTTAGTCACATTCCACTTGATGAGAACCCAAAGTTCTTTTTGAATGAATCTCATCCGTCTTGTTTGTTTACCGGCGTTGTTGATCAGCAGGTCCAACCTGGACTCAGCTTGCAGGAACCTTTCTGAGAAGCAGCGGACCGACTTCAGGCTGGCGAGGTCCAGCTGCATGAAGAGCACGTTGGCGCTTCCTGTTTCCTGCAGCGAGATCATCAGGCCGCCGTCAGATCCTCACAATGTTCCATTCGCACTAAAATGAGAACGACGAAACAAACGCTTCCACTCCTTTCAGCGTGGACCTCAGCGCCTCGCAGTGAACTTCGCTCAACGCCGACCGCGTTGCTCTGCCCGTTCAGACGCGTCTACTCGCCCACTTCCACTCCTTTCAGTCTGAACTTACGCCTCAACTCATTTCATCACTGACGTTTAACCCGAGAGTTCTGTGTTCACCGAACACTTACTTACATTTATACATGTTTACATTTAAGATCCAGTAAACTGTCAAAATAAATAATACAACTTAAATGTAATAAAACGTAATGAAACAAGTTGAATTAAACAAAAGAATTACAACAACTTAAGAAAGAAAGAATACCTAATGTATAATAGAATAACTTGAAGGGATCCGTCCCCGCTGACCGGCGTCCACAAGCTGCATGTTGTTACACGTCTTGTCCTCGCGTCCTACCTGCTGGATCTCTGCCATGGCGCGCTCGGCCTTCTCCCGGTTCCTGCAGGCCAGGACCACCCTGGCGCCCCTCTTGGCGAGGTGCAGAGCCGTGGCTTTACCGATGCCGGTGTTTCCTCCTGGAGCCGGAAAACCAACATGAGACGTCTTAGGACACACGAGCTCCTCGCTCACCTCTCCTGCTACAATAATCACGTTTTATTGACGACCAATTCAGCTTCTTTACGGGAGCTTTGTTGTGCTTTCTCCCCCTAGCAGGTCTCCGTAGATGGTGGTTCTACGTGATGGTGGTTCTGGTGGTTCTACCTGATGGTGGTTCTATCTGATGTCCCTGCCGTACACCTGCTTATACTCACAATTCATTGAATCATCTCTGTTATAGGGATTGAATGTGTTGTTCATCTTCTACATTGTTCATTCTGTCCACACGTCATCGTCGTCTGTCCATCAGGAGACGGATCGTCCTCGTTCTCACTGAGGTTCTCCTGTGTCATGTGAGGGTTTCTGGACAGATGATGTCACATGTGTACAGACTGTAAATCCCTCTGAGGCAAATTTGGAATTTTGGGCTTTACAAAATGAATTGAAATTGAATTGACAGAACCAGTCTTAAGTTTGTTATTTAATGTGTTTTCCATATTTCTTTTCTACATTGTAGATTCATATTGGAGACATTCAAACTCTGAAGGAACATCTGGATGTATGTCTAGAAGGAGTTCCAGAGGTTCTGAGCACTTGTTGCCTTCACTCTTCTTCTTCTTCTTCTTCTTCTTCTTGCAGCCTTTGCACCCTGACGGCCTGATTCAGTCAGATGTTGAGATGCGTCGGCCTTTGAACTGAGAAGCATTTCTGGCTCTAATCAGACTCTTCTGAGGCTGCTAACTAATGGAACCTCCTGGTCTTCCTGTCCTGGCAGGTCCTCATGAGAGCCACTTTCATCACAGCGTTTGAAGTTGTCTCGACTGCACTTGAAGAGACATTCAAAGTTCTTGAAATGTTGACAGATTGACTGTTTTGTCTTTTCAAGTAATGATGGATTTAGTTGAGTTTCCATAATCTGAATTAGAACTCTAGTGGAATAAATTTATTCACTGTAGAACCGTGAACAACACAACACATGATGCCAAACACATTCAAATGCAAGAAGGCCACAAATTAGCTCTTGGCAACATGCAGTGTTGTTAGTGGAGAACCTTCCAGGTGATGACCTCATGGGCCTGATTATATATATATATATATATATATATATATATATATACACACACACACACACACACACACACACACACACACACACACACACAGACTGAATAGATCCGGTTCGTTAGAATATCCTGAACGTTTAAAGCTTTCTTTGTTCCTCTGATCAGATGCAACGTTCATTTCCATCGGCGCTGCGGCGGCCGTGGCCCCGCCCCCCGCTGACTCACCTGTGATGATGACGGTCTTGCCGGTCATCGCCGCGTTCCCTTCGCACCTGGAGCTCCTGAAGAGGGTCCGCGTGAGGAACAGGTACGCGCCCAGCAGGGCGGCGGACAGCAGCAGCAGGTGGAACATGGTCTCAGCAGAGCGGCGGTGTGAGGAGCACGCCAAGGCCCGCGGACCGCCTCTTATACACCTGGTGGGACTCACCTGCCGGGCCGGTTCTACCTGCCCGGGGTGGGGTGTCTCGGCCCGGTCCGGTTGGACCGGTTCCGCTCTCAGTCCTCATCGTTCAGCTGAAACGTTTGCTGCTGTTTGAACTTTCACCTACTGAACACACGGGAACGGGACTTCCGGTTGGAACCTTCAAAATAAAACCCAGGTCTATTTTATATAAATGACAGAAAAGGAGAAAAAATATTCTGGACAAAATAACCAATAAATAAGATTATATTGAAATACTTTAATTTGAGATATTATTCATGATATAATGACGTGATACTTTTTGTGAATTTAGCCAAGAAAAAATCAAAATGACTTAAATTACATAGAAAGAGAAATATAATAAATTAAAGATAAATCTACATTTTGAGATAATACGTAAGATGGTAAGTCAAAATGAATAAAGGGCAATTAAAATGATGGAAAAACGAATCAGCTTTGACTTAAAAATGCTCATCTTCATCTTGAATGTGATGTGTGAGCTTCAGCTTCACCTGGTGGACAATCACAGTATTAAAACATTTTTATTTTTATTTTATTTTATTAATGACAGATTTATTTCTGTCATTACTGATAAATAATAAACACAGTATAAGACCTGTTCCTGTTCCTCGTGGTTAACTGAGTTAGCCGGATCACTTTCAGGATGAGATGACGTAGTTCAGGCTTTTCGGTTCCCTGAAGCAGGTTTGTCTAAATCACCACAGCAACACATGGAAACACCTGAAGCTGCTCCTGCTGGATCAGTTCATCAGTCCTCATCGATGGAGGAGCGACATCAGTTAGATGAACGTTTTATAGGGAGAGACTTCTATGACATCACACAGACCCGTTATGACGTCACCATGACGTCCTGTACGAGCGCTGCAGATGCTGAGGACAACAATCATTTATTTAGAAGATTTCCCCGTCACGTTAAGCCTAGTTTATGCTTCTGCGTTGTCAGAGCGACGCAAGGAAACGCACACGCTGGATTCATGGAGGGAGATCTCCACCAACGAGGGGGACAAAGTCGTGGAGGAAAATACGGGACAAATGTGTCCGTGATGAAAAGCAGCAGTGTGGATGCACGAGGCAATAAAGTCTATGATCAATAAATAAAGCAACCAGCGACTTCCACACACAAAGACGTGACTCTCCAGGTCGTCTTCAACAAAACACGTGACTCCACCTGTTGTTCTGGAGGTGAATCGCTCTGCAACACACGCAATCCTCTCCCCCAAAACTACTTTATGGAGAGAATTATTTCAGGATTTAGCTTCACACACACACAGAATCTTTCATTTAGACAAAGACGTTTGAGTGGAATTCATCAAGCAAAGATTTCGTCACTTTCTTCGTGTCGAGATTTGATTACAGATTAAATTGTTGGAAAAATGAATTTGCAACTACACACAAAGTGTATTTCTTATGAATGTGTATTCTTTATTTGAATGAAATTGCGCGTAACAGGCTAAACACCTGAAGGCACCGTGTGTAGTTCATGGTCTCAGGTCTTCCAGAAGTTTGGGTTCTGGCTCATCCTCCTCTGGAAGTTCTGGTACCACTTGAGGACGCAGCTGGAAGGGATGAAGGTCTCCGACGGGTTCGGCGTCATCTGCGCCTGCGTCACGGCGAACGACGCGGCGAAGTTGTACAAACTGTCCAGCGTCTTCTGGGCGAACTGCGCGAAGGCGTCCACGGTGGCCGCGGCGGCGCCGGACACCGGGGTCTGCTGGGCCAGGAGGTCCAGCGCCTCCACGGACACGCCCACCTGAGCCACGGAGGAAGGGGAGGAGCCGAAAGGGTGCGCCCCGCCCTCCCCGGCCGCCAGCCCGGAGATCCGGAAGATGGCGCTCGGCTTGTCGTTGGTGATGAAGCCGAGCAGCTGCCACACCGCGCCGCCGCTCGCCGGATCCGGGAAGGAGAAGTACACGGCCCCGCCGGTACCGGGGGGGAACGGCACGGTGCCCAACATGAACACCACCACGTGGTTCACGTTCTCGTAGTCCGCCACGTGGAACACGAACTTGTCTGGCGCGACCTGCGCCGCGTCCGTCTGCACCAACCGGCCGGCGACCAGACAGCCGAACATCGCCCCGCGACGCTAACCGCTAGCTTTAGCTTTAGCCGCTAGCTTTAGCTTTAGCTTAGCCCGCGGGCTGGCCTCCGTGTGGCGGCGTAAGAAGAACTCCGCGGACGTGTTCCTCCGGTGGACCGGGAGAAGCTTCTAGTCCGCTCCGCCACCGGGCTGCTTGAAACCTGCTGCTGCTGCCGACCGGATGTTCTTCTTCTTCTTCTCCTCCTTCTTGCTGCTCTGCCGCCTCCCGCTGGTGGAGTGTGGTAAGTACTGGAGTATCTTACTGCAGAACACGTAGTAAATCTAAATGTACTCGTGTGACCGTGTAGAATAACATGTTCTGTGGTTTCTGTCTTTCTGCTTCCTCTCATTCCCTTTGACCCACATTGGAACCCGGAGGAGTCCCCTGAGTCCTGCCTGAGGTCTGCAGTCTGAGGGACTCTTCTGTAAGCTGCCTAGTGATGAACTTCATCACGTCTTGTGTCCTCTATCTGCTATAATGCAAACAATGATACTCGGGCATCATTGGACCACTTTATATCACAGCTCCAGTGACACATCCTGAGAGGATTCACCTGCATGTCGGACACAACGTAACAGATGTGATCGTTGCCTGGAGAAGACATTTGCTCTAAGTTGTGTCCTTGTGAACAGCTGGTTTAGCAGATTATACGTGCTGCTTCTTCTCCAGCGCAGCACGAAGGCAGGACGTGCAGGAGAAGCAGACGGATTTTACAAACATTAGTGGGTCCGTTCCATGTTTCAAAAACACAAAGCTTTAGAATTGAATATTATCTTTTCTTTTTGTTTTGGGCTCATGGGCACCAGCCACCCTGAGCATCAGTAACGCCAGCAGACCTGCCTCTGGTCTCAGGACCCTCTGAACGGCTGCAGTTGTTTCCTGTTTACCTGCTGGATTTGCTCCGCCCGCTTCCTGACTTCACCTCCAGCACATGTTACCATGTGGCCCCGTTGCCCCCGCCACTACAACCTTTCCCCTGGCGGTCCTCAGCTCTGTGGTCCTCTCTGTTCCTGTAGCTCACAGCGTCGCAGTGGGGGGGTGGAGGCCCTCACCTGGGAACGCACACCTCCTGTTTCAACAACGGCGCTCTGAAACGACAACAAGGTGCTGTCGCCTCTTTCACAATAGATGATCTTGGTTGTCTCTTCATTCTGCTCACTTCTCCCCCTCGCTTCGCTTCAGGTCCTCTGTGCTTCTCATGCCGTCACTACCAGACGCCATTGTTTGCTGACCTCTGACCCGTTGGCTGCTTCTGGGGGCGGGAGGGGGATCCGCGCTCATGTGATTGGTGGAAGATGAGGGCGACATCTGATTGGCTACAGGTCCGTGTTGAAAAAATGGTACTTGTGAATCTATCCAGTCAGGTGAGTCTCAGAAACCCCACAAACATGTGGAGCGATCGATCGCAAACAGGCAGCAGCTCCATGAAAACAAAATAATAAAGTTTTGTTTTTTTATAACACTTTACAATGACAGACAAGAACAGAACCAGGCGAAAGAAAGGAACGAGAAGACAAAAGAAACCGTCAGGAGGCTAAAATGAAAAAGAACTAGGAGTCAGCATGAAGGTCAGCAGGTCAGGAGGCTTGTGGATGGTGGAAGGTCTCTGAAGACATCAGGACCACAGAGAGCCTTCACCTCTTCACACTCTACCTCCACTAACACACTAACACTCATAATTCCGTTTAAAGGTGCAGAACCTTTCTACATTTTCTGTTAATGTGTTAAGCTCCTCAATGCTAAAAAAATAAAAGAAATGCTGTTTAACGAATCATTGTCAGTCCTTCAGCCCAGTAGATCATTTAGATGTTTAATCTTTATGTGTCAGTGTTCAAGAAGACATTTTATTAAAAGGTCACCTCCCCCCCCCATATAAGACTAATGTCTCTGATAACTTGTCCTTGTTTGTGTGTTTTATTAGCATCCATGCTAACACAACCTGTGAGGCTCAGTTTGGTCTTCAGCTCTTTAGTCACATGACATCCTGATCCAGCTGTTTGCTTCTTAAAGGACTTCATTGTTAATGTCTAAAAGTCCAGATGCACCTGCAATGAGTTTTAATACCCGGAGAATGTTAATAAAAGAGCTTCTTCAGTTTCAGTGACTTTGTGGTGATGAAGATGATCTGTGATTAACTTTAAACCAGCGGATGGGGGCCGGGTCAGTTTGTAACAGAAGAAGTGTGACGATCGCAGGGGGCTTAAATGTAAACATTTGTTTTCCAGAAAGCCACACGCAACCTAATGTTAATAACTATTAATGAAATAAATAATAACCAAATAACCCTCTCTGGTTATCATGCTGGTCTTCACACCGCCTCCTGACAGATGGGCCTTAGTTTGGGGACCACTGCTATAAAGGTTCATGTTGAATTAAACCAAAGTCACATTTTATTAAGAAAACAAAGCAAGCCTTTAATATTTGACACAATGATGATGTCGTCTGTCAGAGGTCAGAGGTCATCCCACTGAGCAGTGTCCACTCGGCTCCTCTGGAGAACCCGATTGGACAAACCCTCCACCTCCACCACGCGGGCCAGCAGCTGTGTGACAGCGGCGTCCTGAAGCAGAGAGAGAGAGTCAGCCATGACCTCACCGGGAACGCCATGACGTCATGTGACCCACCAGCTGAGCCAGCTCCTCCCCCAGGGCCGGACCGCGGCGAACTGCGTCCATCTTCTCCTCCAGCGTCTCCATGAAGTCCAGCAGCAGCTGCACCAGCTCCACCAGAGACCTGAACCACAAGCAGACTCCTTAGACCACGGGTCTGACCCGGGATCAGAGGGGACCGGCAGAACCTCACCTGTGCAGGTGGGCCCGGACCGGCAGGTTGGTGCGGCCCAGCGGCCTGGCCAGCCTCCGCCTCAGACCGCTCTGCTCCTTCAGGAGGTGCTGCAGGTGAGCGCAGAACGTCTGCAGCACCTGGAACCTGGGAGCTGCAGGAGAACATTCCAGGTTCCGTTAGTTAGGAGCCGTCCTGCTCAGGAGAAGAGCCCAACGAGAGCGACTCACCCAGGAAGAAGCCGTGCGACACGTCGGCGCTGCGCTGCTCCGCCTGCAGCAGCTCCGTCTGCAGCTGCAGCTGACGGAGGAAAAGGACCAGAAACGTTTAATATTCAGACACAAAGAAGAAGAAGGAAGAGAAATGATCTCAGGTCCACTTCTCATATGAAACAGGATGTGATGTCACACTGACGAGCACCTGTTCCAGCTGTCGCTGCGTTTTGATTCGCTGCTCAGCCGTGTGCAGCTGGGAGGAGAAGGCGGGGCTTAGCTGGGAGGAGGCGGAGTCTATTTCCTCCTGAGGACAGGTAGAAACGTTTATTTAGTTGTTGTTGTTGTTTTTTAATCTTCACTGTCCACATACAGTCTTAAGAATAAAACATCTGACCTGAGACAAAACCTCTCTGGCGACACATCTGGATAAGAAGCTAACAGCTGGAGTCACAGAGAGATGAGACGAGTCCCACTGCATCTGGAAGAAAA
Organism: Gasterosteus nipponicus; assembly: GCA_014132575.2. Taxonomy (NCBI): domain Eukaryota; kingdom Metazoa; phylum Chordata; class Actinopteri; order Perciformes; family Gasterosteidae; genus Gasterosteus; species Gasterosteus nipponicus. The sequence continues at coordinate 67,394 of BMAF01002729.1, read as the reverse complement.
CATGAAGGTAGAAATATGTCGACCAACTACATGCATTAAATACATAGAATTAACATGGTCTAAATATGTACAATAAATAAACAAGATCAGTGACATGCAGCCAAAATGTTTATTACATCATTTTAATAAACTTCTATATGTATTTCTAGAGTTTATTCTTAGTTATATATGCAATATGTGTGTTATTCCAATTGTTCCAATGCCAAATGTAGCAGTTACAGTCCATTTACCATTTATGTGTACTTGTATAGAGTTTTTCTAGTCTTCTGACCACTCAAAGCGCTTTAACACTACGTGACATCATTCACCCATTCACACACTGATGACATCATCCACCCATTCACACACTGATGACATCATCCACCCATTCACACACTGATGACAGGAGAACCACACAGTGACACCTGCCCATCAGTCACTAACATCCACACCCTGCAGTCGCAGCTACAGGAGCATGTTGGTTAAGTGTCTTGCCCAAGGACACATGGACATGCGGGTTAGCAGAGCCTGGGATGGAACCGACAACCCTCTGGAGGACGACCTGCTCCCCACTGACCCACAGTCGCCACAAAATACAACGAAATGGTAGAATGAGCTGCTTTTACGACTTTTAGGAGAAAAGGCCACGTTGCACATGTGCACGTAAATATGTTATGCCAGTAATCATCTACGTTACGTATCAAACACGGACCAATTAAAATCCAGATGTGACGTCACCACACCAGCTACGTTGTACTTTTGGGGGCGATCGCCCCTGAAACCCAAGTAATAACTGCTGGTGTGTGTGTGTGTGTGTGTGTGTTACACCATAAATGTGGTGTCATTTTAAAACACCGAAGACCGGGTTTCATAGTGTTGAACACGTAAACGCGGTTTGGGTTGTTGGTCTGTGACCGACCAATCAGCGGCCTGCGCCGCGCGGCTCCGCCAATCAGGATGCAAACACACAGACACGTGGATCCGCCCGCCTGTTCGGATGATTCTCTTTATGGTGAAGCAGCAGGTGAGAACTTCTCTTCATATTACACGTTCGGCTGGAACACCTGCGCGTGTTTCCTTTCTTTCGCCTCCAGCCCGTCGTTTCTTTGAGGACTTTTCTTTACGGTTTTCTTGAAATTGAATAAACTACGAAGACATTTATTCACTGTCATTGATTGTTTATGACTTTCACTGTGAGTCGCGGCGCGTTGAGGTCCGTATGATCACAAAGTTCATAGTTACCCACCTCTGATCTGACCACTACAGCCCCGAACCCTCTCTCTCTCTCTCTCTCTCTCTCTCTCTCTCTCTCTCTCTCTCTCTCTCTCTCTCTCTCTCTCTCTCCCTCTCTCTCCCCTCTCTCTCCCTCTCCTCTCTCTCCCTCCCTCTCTCTCTCCCCCCCGTCGGCCCGTCCTCTGGGGGTCAGATATCAATACGAACCAGAACACTGTGGGCAGTTAGCGGCTTCATTCTTACCGTTAATTCACCGGACTTCTTCCCGCAGACATCACCGGGCTCCAGCTGAGCGCGCAGAGCTTCTTCTTCTTCTTCTTCTTCTTCTTCTTCTTCTTCTTCTGCTTCTTCTCCTCAGTAGGCAGAATTGGCGCGTAGCGCCCCCGCTGGTGTGATTCCGCATCATGGAGTAATGTTTTATTAATACATCATCTGAATGTTTTTTATTGGTGAGTTTTTTCTGACATTTACGTCTTCTTTAGAATCTTCTCACCCAGACTCAGATATTTCATCTCTTTAGCTACAACAACTTCCTGACACACGGAAGCGCCGGCTCGGAGTCTCAGGCGCCCCCCCAGGATTGTTCGCTCCCCCACCGCTCTTCTCCTACACAACGACCGCTCCTCAGAGGACCTGAAGTTCTCAGAGGACTCGTCCTCTGGTGGGGGGTCAGAACCACCTGGAGCTGAACTCACAGAGGACAGTGGACTTCAGGAGGAGACCTCCAACACTGCCCCCCCTCACCATACCCGACAGCACTGAGTCTGCTGGGAAGACCTTCAGGTTTCTGGGATCCACGATCTCCCGAGACCTGAAGTGGGCCTCCAACACAATAGTTTAATTGAATGACATCACCACATTGAAAATATAATAAACATGTTTTATTTCTCAGCGCACGGTGACGTGGTGGTTACAAGGTTAGAAGGTTAGAAGGTCCTGGGATTGCGACCCTGTAGGAAGGATAAGCGGCTTTGAAGCTGATTGACTGACTGATCTATATTGTATAGTTGTTCAATTTTACCATCACCTGTTTTTACTTTTTGTTTTGTCTTTTTAAATTTTCTCATTCTGATTGTATAGAGTTTTGGCGTCTTTACGCACTGTCATGTCGACTTGTTTCACTTCCTGGTTGTAAAGTCTCGCGTGTGTTGCAGAGCGATTCACCTCCAGAACAACAGGTGGAGTCACGTGTTTTGTTGAAGACGACCTGGAGAGTCACGTCTTTGTGTGTGGAAGTCGCTGGTTGCTTTATTTATTGATCATAGACTTTATTGCCCCGTGCATCCACACAGCTGCTTTTCATCAAGGACACATTTGTCCCGTATTTTCCTCCACAACGTTGTTCCCCTCGACCGACAAACCGGCGTTTGTGGAGATCTCCAATCGGAGGCCACGCCGCGCCAGCCTTGTGGGCTGCGTAGCTTTTGACCCTAGTCTAGAAAAATGTGTCGACGCACAACGAGGTGTGAAAAGACACGCGAGGGACGTTCTTGCTTCTTGCGTGTCTCTGAAAACGCAGAAGCATAAACTAGGCTTTATACGTATAGTATGTAGATATTTATAGCATATAGAAGTGTTGAGGCTGTAGTTCCCGCAACCGGTCGCTTGGTGGCGGTAATGTGCCCACAAGGTGTTTGCTAACTGTAAATAAAACATAAGCGAAGAAGAAAAAGCCATGACGTCGTCCTCTCCGCAGCTCCCATTGGCTCTCACAGCTCCAGCCGTTTGGTCCTCAGCAGGACGGGGCGTCTACTCCAGATTTAATATCATTATTATTATTATTTATACAACAGCTTTGGTCAAACTACAGTTTCTACATTTCGGACCCGAAGGGACATTGGGTGTAAGTAAAGACACTTGTTTCCGCTTTGTAAGGCTGTTGTTGTCGGTGGCTATCAGGCTAACGCAGCTATGCTAACGTTAGCTATGGATTAGTAGCGTTAACATAGTTCATGTGTGTTGGTATCTAGTCACACTATGTATTCGTGTTGAACACGTTTCAATATTATCTAGATGAATACTAATAATCTGTTGTTATCATAGCTAACGAGCTAATGTTGCTAGCTCCCCAGCCTGTTGCTCTTTGTTGACGACTGTTTCTTCTTCTGCAGTAATTCCTCAGTCTTATCACTTACACGTGGAACATAAAAGAAGAAGAAGAAGAAGGTGGAGGACCGATAAAGCCGTCATATCCGGTCTGGATGTGACCACCGAGGCTCCAGCTGTCCGGCTGTAGGTGGAGAGGGAGGAGCTGCTTCTCCACTGTGTGTCCCGCAGAGAGGGGAGACAGACAGACAAAAAGACGGGGCAGACAGACAGACGGGCAGGTACCTGTCTCCGGGGTCCAGATGGGGAACAGCGCGCTGAAGTCTCACCTGGAGACCTCCCAGAAGACGGGAGTGTTCCAGCTGACGGCGAAGGGCCTGCAGGAGGTGAGAGGCGCCCACACACACACCTGTGCCTTCGATGACGTCATTGTTGTTTACGGCTCAACATCGCTGTGGTGACACAGAAACATCGGCTGTGTTCACCCACAACAACAGAAGTCATGTCAGCGGGCTCACCTGGTCCTCGTTCATCAGCTAGTGTGGAGATGAAAACCTGTGAGTCACCGCCGTCTTTTGGGTTTGACCTCCATTTGGCTCCACCTCTCGTTTCAGTTCCCAGAGGAGCTGCAGAAACTCGCCGCCAACCTGCGGACCGTCGACCTGTCGGCCAACAAGATCGAGGTTCTTCCCGCCGCCGTGGGGAACTTCCTCCAGCTCAAAAGTCTGACGCTGAACGCCAATCGGCTTGGTGAGTGTGTGGACCAAAGGAACTCCCATGATGCAACACTGCGTCACCACAACACATCTGATGTTGCTTTTTGTGGTTGCTGGACCCCAAGTGGGAAAAATGACATCATCACTTTTTCTAAAAGGGAAGAGGAGGACGAAGGGGAAGAGGAAGACGTGGGAGGACAGGCAGGAAGTAGATGTCACACATAATAAACAAGGAGACTCAATATTGTCATGAAGATCATAGTTTTCTAAACTGCAGAAGAAGAACTGTGCGACTTCCTGCTTCGGTTCCCTCTGTCCGGTTCTACAAGGTCTTTAACCTCCGAATGTTTCTGTCCTCAGCCGAACTCCCCGCTGAGATCGGGAAGCTGAAGAAGCTGGAGACTCTGAGTCTCAACGGTAACCGGATCCAGCAGCTGCCCCCGACCCTGGGTCAGCTCAGAGCCCTGCGGACCCTCAACCTGTCAGGGAACCAGATCTCAGAGTTCCCCCAGTCTGGGGACCCTGAGGCACCTTGACCTGCTGGACCTGTCCCGCAACAAGATCCGGAGCGTCCCGGCCGCCGTGTCCGAGCTGCAGACCATCGAGCTGAACCTCAACCAGAACCAGGTACCACCGGCCAGTTAAAGATGCATTCTGTCCAATGAACACCAGGGGCAGCAGAGAAGAGGTGAGGAGTGAGGGAGACGAAGGGAGATGGTGAGATTGAGGAAGGGGGAGTCTGAAGGACGGACCAACAGGAAGTAGATGAAGTCAGTGTTCTCATGTGTGATGACGGGTTCCCGGCCTGAACAGCGTGCATCTCTACTACAAGGCCATCAGACATCCGGAATCAGGAAACATTTATTTGCCAAAATATGTCAAACATACAAGGAATTTGTCTTGGCGGTTAGTGCGCGACAGTAGACAGACAAGACAACAGTGCACAAGTAATAAAATAAAGTGGAATGAAATGCTAATGCAATGGGTTAGTAGAATAAGGCTATGGGTTTAGTATAAAACAAGGGAATAAAGTTAAAAATTTTAAATATTTAAAAGTTAAAAAGAAAAATATTAAGCATAAAGTGCACTAACAAACAAGTAACAGACAAGAGACAAAGTGATGCAGTTAATTGCAGTTAAAGTGACATGTGCAGTATGAGGGGGAGTGACCGGTGGAGTGTTATAGTCAGTCAGTGAGGGTCCGGCTCTGTTGATGAGCCCGACTGCCGACGGGAAGAAACTGTTGGTGTGGCGGGAGGTCTTAGTCCTGATGGACCTCAGCCTCCTGCCAGATGGAAGGGGCACTAACAGGTTTTGTCGGGGTGAGAGGGGTCGGCTATCATCTTTTTTAGCTGCTTCAGAGACCTGGAAGCGAACAAGTCCTGCAGGGACGGCAGATTGCAGCCGATCACCCTCTCTGCAGAGCGGAGGACACGCTGCAGCCTGTTCTTGTCCTTGGCTGTGGCTGCAGCGTACCAGACGCTGATGGAGGAGCAGAGGATGGACTCCATGATGGCCGTGTAGAAGTGGACCATCATCGTCTTTGGCAGGTTGAGTTTCTTCAGCTGCCTCTGGAAGAACAACCTCTGCTGAGCCTTCTTGGTGATGGAGCTGATGTTCAGCTACCACTTGAGGTCCTGGGTGATGATGGAGTTCATAATAGTGACGGGGGAGTCACCCAGGGTGATGGGGGAGGGTGGGGCTCTGTTCCGCCGGAAATCCACAACCATCTCCACTGTCTTTAGAGCGTTGAGCTCCAGGTTGTTCTGACTGCACCAGGACACCAGATGGTCAGACTCCACCTGTAGGCGGACTCGTCCCCACCAGAGACATCCGGGCGACCTGAAATACTTATAATACGACTACGTACCTTAGTTCTTGCCGTTTTACTGCCAGTTAGTGAACCCTCCTAACTTTGCTAGCTTTGTACATAAATTAATCAGATTTTATTAGCTTTTATTGTCTTTTTTGATCTTACCCTCAACCCTTCTGAAGAAAACAACTACGACCGTCTCTCTTCTTCCCTTTCTGTCCAAAACTCTTGAACATAATACCTTTAACCAACTCTCCTCTTATCTCCACCATAACAACCTCCTGGACCCCACCAGTCAGGCTTCAAGGCCGTTCCACAGAGACTGCTCTCCTTGCTGTCTCAGAGCAACTCCACACTGCTAGAGCTGCTCTCTCTCCTCTGTCCTCGTCCTTCTGGACGTCTCTGCTGCATTTGACACAGTCAACCAGCAGATCCTTGTCCCCTCCCTTCAGGAACTTGGTGCCTCAGGCTCTGCTCTCTCCCTTCTCTCGTTCTACCTTGACGGACGCACCTACCGGGTAACCTGGAGAGGATCTGTGTCGGAACCTTGTCCTCTTACTACTGGAGTTCCTCAGGGTTCCGTCCTGGGTCCCCTCCTCTTCTCGCTCTACACCAACTCTCTCTGCGCTGTCATTCGCTCGCATGGCTTCTCCTACCACAGCTATGCAGATGACACCAACTAATTCTCTCCTTCCCTCACTCGGACAGAGAGCCTTCACATCTTCAGACTCTACCTCCACTAACACACTAACTGTAGCACTTACATTGGACTTATAATGGTTCTTATCTACAGCAAGTTGTAAATTGGATTATTTGATGAAATTGCACTTTCTTGTTTCTTGTTCTTCTGAGTTTGTGTCCTTATGTTTGAATAACTTATTGTAAGTCGCTTTGGATAAAAGCGTCAGATAAATGACATGTGATGTATTGTGATGTAACTAGTCTGGTCTTGCTCTTGATCCAGATCTCGGTGCTGTCGGGGGACGTTTCCCTGTGTCCTCGTCTTAAGGTCCTCCGTCTGGAGGAGAACTGCCTGGAGCTGTCCTCCATCCCTCAGTCCGTCCTGGGGGGCTCTCAGGTGTCCCTGTTCTCTGTGGAGGGGAACTTGTTTGAGGTGAAGGACCTCAGAGACCTGGAGGGATACGAGAAGGTTAGAACCACTTTCTGTCACGCTCCATTCAGGGCCTGTGGGAGATGAGAGAGGAGCAGATACTGGTCTATACTGTTCTGTGATGGTCTCTAGTGGTGCCCAGTGGAATGTAATGGTCTCTGCTGTTCCCTTCTCAGTACATGGAGCGTTTCACGGCCACCAAGAAGAAGTTCACCTGAAGACCTCTGTTTGCGACGCTGCCAGTGTTCCTCCAGCGATGCGTTCAGTCATTAACGTTCACTAACATTATATATAACATTATAATTACTTTTGTTACCGTAATATTTAATGCACATAACTTCTTCTTAATCTGTTTAAATGCATATGTCTCCTGTTATGAAGCAGAAGATGTTTTATTTTATTCGGCAATGCTCAACATGACAAGCAGATCAGTTACAGTTTATGAAAACAATAATAAAGTAATAATTTACTGAATTATCTCATGTGAGATGAATACACGATGGAATTAATCCTGGATATGTCGCTGAAATAGAAGATGTGAGTTTGTATAATAGAATTTCATTGTTTATTTAATCAATAAATACTATGAAATCAATAAAAACGTTATTTCATATTTGATTAATTGAAATAAAAACGTGTTAATGAATCCAAATAGCTAAACATCTTCTGATGTCTGATTATTTATATGTGTAATAAGTGTGTATCTACACGCTGTACCCAATCTGTGACGTCACACCACCAGGTACTGGTCATGCGCAGTGACGCACGCACGAACATTTTCCCGAGGGAGAAATCAACAAACAACGTCAATCTGGACTGAATGTACCACGCACTTCCGGTGACGTCATTAATGTTTACTTCACATTGAGCTTTGTGGTTAAAAATGAGGATGTGAAATATTAAAAAATACGAATGTAAACAGCTTAATATCTTTAAATAGGTACACATATTATTTAAGGCGTTTGTTTTGAATTAAACATGTGGTGTAAATCCAAATCCATCACCAGTATTCCAATTAAAATATGATACAAGAATGAAACAAATGAAATAGAAAGTGCAGAAGTCGGATTTATTTTGAAGGCATCCCTTCCGGTGTGTGACCTCACGCACGCAGCTTGACGTCACGAACTTTCTGCACTTTCCTCCTTTTGCCGAAGAAGAAAGTTTTTTCTCTTCCATGAATTCAGCGTCTCATCCTCCAAACGACCGCCGACTAACCACCTCTTCCCCCGGGGAACGGGGAGGGAGACCAGAACCGAGCCGAGCCGAGCCGAGTCAACCCGGGTCGCGTGTGTAATGAGAGCATGAATCTGTCCGTGTGGGTTTTGCTGTTTCTCGCGCGGAGCCGCGGAGGGATCTGTGGGAGTGGTGAGTGGACCCGGGATCAGTGCGTGTGGTTCTGGTTCGTCTGTCGGGGTCCAAACGAAGCTCAAGGACACTTCGCGTCTGTCGTGAAGTTCACACGGTCTTTTTTGCAAAGATTAGTTTACAGTTTGAAACGTGTCTAAAAACCTAGTATGAATATTCATGAGCGTTCACCAAACAAACCTCAGCTGTTGTCTTCGCCTGCAAAGTGCACTTTTAACCCCTCCGGCCGGAACAAACCTCCATTATCGGTGACTTCCGGTGCTCAGTGGTTCTCCGAATGTTCGCCGAATGGTCCAGCAGACCGTCGCCATCTCGCTTTGCTCTGCGAGAAGTCCGTTAATGTCGAGAAAGCAGCAAACCAGCTTCCGTGTTTCTAAATTCAGGTGTTTTCGAATGGAGTTTGGTGCGAGAACTGCGGCCACCGGGCAAAGTGCGCGTGCGCGTGTTCCTGAGGGAATGTGGGCTTAACACAGCTTTTAATAAACTTACTGAGGATATGAAGACCGCTACATGTGGGCGGTCAAAGGTCACGGGACGTTCACCCCTAACTGAGTTGTGAAAACATAAAAACCCTTTTGACAAATTTCATCACATGAAACGTGCTTTCATTCGAGTCGTTGATGATGACACTGATGTTTGTAGTAAACAAACTGATCTTTGTAGTAAACAAACTGATCTTTGTAGTCTCCATTGAAGAAAGCCGTCTGTATCTGTCTGTGTTCTTTGGACTTTGACGTCTTTCTTCTTCTCGTGTCTTGTAGGCGTGGCGTTCACCAAGCACCCGACCAATCAGACGGTGTCTCAGGGCAACGCGGCTCGGCTCGGCTGTGCCGTCCAGGGTCTCACGGAACCAGATATCATGTGGATGAAGGACGGAGAGAAGCTCTACAGCACCGACCAGATGTTCATCACGCTGGGAGAGCAGCACTGGGAGACCTACCACAGGTACGTATCAATACATCAATCATAGATCAATCAACCGTGGTATGTGGTGGAGTGTGGTACATAATGAACTGTGGGAGACCATGAAGGACTGTGGTAGACCATGAAGGACCATGGCTGACCATGGTGGACTGTGGGAGACCATGAAGGACCATGGCTGACCATGATGGACTGTGGTAGACCATGAAGGACCATGGCTGACCATGATGGACTGTCCGAGACCATGAAGGACCATGGCTGACCATGATGGACTGTCCGAGACCATGAAGGACCATGGCTGACCATGATGGACTGTGGTAGACCATGAAGGACCATGGTGGACTGTGGGAGACCATGAAGGACCATGGCTGACCATGATGGACTGTGGTAGACCATGAAGGACCATGGCTGACCATGATGGACTGTGGTAGACCATGAAGGACTGTCGTAAACCATGATGGACCATGGCTGACCATGGTGGACTGTGATGAATCTGATGGTGTCCCTGTTTCCGTGGTTCTGGTCTGGTTGAGGTCCTGACGGTGTGTGTGTTCTGGTCCCCAGTGTGAAGTCGGTCCAGCAGCAGGATGCAGGTCAGTACTGGTGCGAGGTGGAGTTCCATGACCTGACCTTCTCCTCTGAGCGAGCTTGGATCACGGTGGAAGGTGAGGACCCTGAAGGCACCTGCTCTACTTCCTGTCCGCCGCCTCCCACCGTTGTGCTGAGATTACCCATGATGCTCCCTGTCTCCTGCAGGTGTCCCTCACTTCCTCCAGGAGCCCCAGGACGTCTCCACGCTCCCCAACGTATCCTTCAACCTCACCTGTGCTGCCGTCGGCCCCCCCGAGCCTGTGGAGGTGCTGTGGTGGCTGGGGGGTGTCCAGGAGGGGGGCCCCCGACCGTCGCCCTCCGTCCTCCACGTTCAAGGTAAAACACGCCCCCCAGGTGCATCATGGGCGATGTAGGATCCAGTGTTCCTCCAGCTAAAGCCGACCTGAAGAAGTTCAGTAACCCGATGCACTCGAGCGTCTCCAGGAACATCGTGTTCTCCTTCACACCGTTCAAACCTCAGCGCCGCGATCTGCACCAACCCGTTAAAACACTCAGTAAACAAGTAAAACAACATGACGCAACAAGAAAACAATTCATTTCTCTCAGACGAAGCTTCCAAAAGCCGAGCACAGCGACCAGATGAGCCATAGACTCTGACGGGTCGACGGACTTATGAAGTCCGCAGGTTTTAGACAAAGTAGTTATTACACTGTTTATAAGGGTTAGGGTTATAATTAATATATATAGTTATAATAATATCACTGTATGGTCTCTCCTCTTCTCTTTGTCTGTCTCTCTTCCTCTCTGTCTGTCTTCCTGTCTCCCTCTCTTCCTCTCTGTCTGTCTTTCTGTCTCCCTCTCTTCCTCTCTGTCTGTCTTCCTGTCTCCCTCTCTTTCTGTCTCCCTCTCTTCCTCTCTGTCTGTCTTCCTGTCTCCCTCTCTTACTCTCTGTCTGTCTTTCTGTCTCCTCTCTTCCTCTCTGTCTGTCTTCCTGTCTCCTTCCCTTTCTGTCTGTCTGTCTGTCTGTCTTCCTGTCTGTCTCTCCAGGAGTAAACAGCAGTGTGAAGTTTTACTGTGAAGCAAAGAACACCAGAGGGATCTCTGTGTCTCGAACAGGAAGTGTTCACATCAAAGGTGAGTTCACCTGTGTGGATCATAATGACTCATACAGGTGTGTTTTCCGCTCGTAGCATGTAGCATGTAGCATTGAAGCTGATTGTACATTCAAACCGTTGCATGTTCTATTATATAAACAACGTTTTTGTACACAATGAAGAATGAGACCGTGATCCACCTGTTGCTCCGCTGTGTTTGGATGATAACTCTTTGGGGGGCGGGGCCTCCATCTCAGTGTTGCCGGCGGCGCCGGTCAGGCTGCAGGTGAGGATGCTGGACAACAACGTCACATTGTCATGGAAACCGGGATTCTCGGGTCACGCCGAGGTCTCCACCTGTGTTGTCCAGGTAACACACAACACTATAATTAGAAACCAATTAATGTCTCCTCCCACGTCTCATCCTCCGTCCTCGTCCTGCTCCTCAACCCCCCCTCAGCTGTCCAGGCGTGCGGTCCAAAGGTGGGACCTCCCTCAGCAGGAGGTGCAGGTTCCTCCTCACCTCCAGGTGCTCTCTGGTCTGAGGAGTCACTCAAACTACAGCGCCAGAGTATCCTGTATCAACGAGGTGGGGGCGTCGCCCTTCAGCTCGTGGCTCCACTTCATCACACCTGAGTCAGGTAAACAAGTCCTTGATCACCAGGTAACCTGGGCTCCGTTCCTCGTACCTGGATAACTGAGTTAGCCGGATCATTTTCAGGATTACTTAAGTCAGGCTTTTCGTTTCCACAAGCCAAGTTTGGCAAAATCACCGATCTCCGAGATCACATGATTCATTATGACATCACTTCCTGTACCAGGGCCATCGATGCTGAAGACAACAGTCCTCCTGGGGCTGACCGTGTGAGACACTGTCCCACACACTGTCCCACAGACTGTCTCACGCACTGTCCCACACGCTGTCCCACGCGCTGTCCCACACGCTGTCCCACAGACTGTCTCACACACTGTCTCACACACTGTCCCACACGCTGTCCCACACGCTGTCCCACAGACTGACCCACAGACTGTCTCACAGACTGTCTCACACACTGTCTCACACGCTGTCCCACACGCTGTCCCACACGCTGTCCCACAGACTGACCCACAGACTGTCTCACACGCTGTCTCACACGCTGTCTCACACGCTGTCCCACGCGCTGTCCCACAGACTGTCTCACACACTGTCTCACACACTGTCCCACACTGTCCCACGCGCTGTCCCACGCGCTGTCCCACACGCTGTCTCACAGACTGTCCCACGCGCTGTCCCACAGACTGTCCCACGCGCTGTCCCACGCGCTGTCCCACAGACTGTCCCACGCGCTGTCCCACAGACTGTCCCACACACTGTCCCACACGCTGTCCCACACACTGTCCCACACACTGTCCCACACGCTGTCCCACGCGCTGTCCCACGCGATGTCCCACACACTGTCCCACGCGCTGTCCTTGGTTGTAGGGTGTTGCTGATGCAGACCGGTACCAATATGGCACCGGCTCCTACAGGACCGGTATCTACCGTACCGAAACCCAACCATCGGACACCGCGTGAGACCTCAGTATTAAAGTATTAAACGGAGGGTGTAGCGGCGTTCTCTCGGTGTTCGGTCGATGCGTTGAGCTGCAGACACGTGACTCCATTCCGTCTTTATTTTACGCAGCAAAGCGTTCACTAAATCTCCGATGTTCTCGCGCCTCATGCTGCCTTCATGACGTCCTACATGGAGACAAACCAGGAGCGTCAATCACACATCAATGCTTTTCATTATATGTCACTTATATCTTTAGTTCCTGCACAGTGAGCATACCTCTACAATTAAATAATGAATATTACCCAAATTCCAATGGACCAATACACACACGTTTGGCTGTAATTAAACGGTGATGTATATGTAAGATACGTACACACAGTACAGCTGCTTCTCTATTAACCACCATGTGACGGAAACATCCACCATGTCTGGGTTCCACGGCGAGCCGCCCCTCACGGTAGCTAAATGATTTAATACCTTTATTAATTTACCCAGCGCCCTCCTCGGCACCCAGGAACCTCTCCTTCCAGCTGTCCGAGCAGCACCTGGTTCTGGACTGGGCCGGGCTGCAGGAGGAGCAGCTTCGGGGCCGACTGTTGGCCTACAAGGTGCAGTGGACTCTGGGAGGAGAAGCACAGGTGAAGGGTTGGTTGATTGGTCGAATGTGGGTCAGCTGACCAAGCTCCTCCCACTGAATTCCTCCTCCTGTACGTGCGTGTGCTCAGGAGCCGCTGCTGTTCAAGGAGAACCGGGCTCAGCTCTCAGGAGGAGGACGCTTCTTCAACGCCTCCTTCCAGGTGTCGGCCTGCACCGCGGTGGGCTGCGGGCCCTGGAGCGCCCCGCTGCTGGTGCTGCCCCCCGTCGAGGTCCGGGACCAGCGCAGCCACATGTGGGTCGGCCTGCTTCTGGGCCTGCTGGTGGCCACCGTGGTCGGGCTGCTGCTCGCCGCCGCTGCCCGCCGCCGCAACAAGGAGACGCAGTTTGGGTAAAAACACACACACAGGTTGAGGATCCCTCCGCCGCGGGAAGTAGTCCCCACCGACGCGTGTGTCGTGTGTTCCTAACAGGTCGGCCTTCAAGCCTCCAGGTCCAGAGAGCTCGGTGTCCTTCACGGCGGCTCGGACCTTCAGCAGGACCAGCGCGGAGCTGCAGGAGTCCACCTGTGAGTGGCGGCCGGATCAGACCGGATCAGACCGGATCAGAGCCGTTTAATCAAAGAGAATATGAACTTTGTTTCAGTTGTGATGTCACTTGCGTTATGAAACAGATCAATGAGTAGACGTGAGACTTTAGCTGCTAGCATGACGCCAGACGGAGAGGTGCACTCTGGGTAATGTAGGCAAAGAAAAGTGTGGAATAAGAAAAAAATCATTAAGATCGTTTATCTTTTTTAAAACAGTGTCTTTGTGTTTGTCTTTGTCTCGTTGTGTGTCCGTGTGTGTCTGTCTCTGTGTGTCTCCAGGGGACAGTCTGAGTATAAACGAGGACCTGAAGAACAAACTTCAGGACGTTCTGATCTCAGAGAGACTTCTCACACTGGGACACATGCTGGGGAAAGGTGACACAACTACACACTAACACACACCCCACGAGTGCACACACACAACAAATGGATGTAATGAGGTGTGTGTGTGTGTGTGTGCAGGTGAGTTTGGCTCGGTGCGTGAGGCCTTCCTGAAGAAGGAGGACTCGTCCGTCCTGAAGGTGGCCGTCAAAGTGCTGAAATGTGAGTCCTTTCTTCTTCGTTGGTGAGATGCAGACAGGAAGTGATTAAACGAAGCAGAAAAGTTTAAATACAGAAACGCTCACGTTTGATACACTTTTTAGTTTAGTTTTTTATTGATTCACTCGGAAACACGGAATGAAATGTTTGACTTTAAAACATCAGTACCAAATTAAGTGTTGTTTGAAATGTGTGTGTGTGTCCAGCTGACATCACCTCGTCATGTGACATTGAGCAATGTCTGAAGGAGGCGGCCTACATGAAGGATTTCCACCATCCCAACGTCATCCAGCTCATCGGTAACACACACACACACACACACACACACACACACACACACACACACACGTGAGCGATGTTTTGACAGGCCCTGCCGTCCAATAGGAGTGAGTCTCCAGCGGCGCCCCGGCTGGCGGCTGCCCGTCCCGATGGTGGTTCTCCCCTTCATGGAGCACGGGGACCTGCACACCTTCCTGCTGCTGTCCCGCCTGGGGGACGCTCCCTTTGTGAGACAACCTCTTACTCCTCTGTGTCATGGGCTCAGAGGTCAAAGGCCTCAGGAGGCCTTAAGGAGAATTCAGTTCACCCACAATTCCTCTTCGTCTACATCATTTCACTTAAATAATGTTCAGTTATTTGAACTCTGTGTCCTCGTGTCCTCGTGCCCCCACCAGAGCTTGTCTCTGCAGACCCTGCTGTGCTTCATGTTGGACATCGCCAGAGGGATGGACTACCTGAGCAGTCGGAGCATCATCCACCGAGACCTCGCCGCAAGAAACTGCATGTCAGTCCTCCAATCAGCATGCAGCGCGGGCCAGGCCCCGCCCCCTCATTTACATAGCACACATTCACTTTGACTGTTATAGCTCACTTCTCTGTCTCGCAGGCTCAATGAGAACATGGTGGTGTGTGTAGCAGACTTCGGCCTCTCTAAGAAGATCTACAGTGGAGATTATTACAGACAAGGTTCTGTTTCTAAACTTCCTGTGAAGTGGATCGCTCTGGAGAGTCTGGCTGACAACGTGTACACGACGCAGAGCGACGTGGTGACCAAACACATCCACACACACATCCACGCTGTACAGTACAGAACATGTCAATGATCTGTGTGTGTGTGTGTGTGCCTCAGTGGGCGTTCGGGGTCACCATGTGGGAGGTGCTGACTCGAGGTCAGACTCCGTATCCTGGAGTGGAGAACTCCGAGGTGTACGAGTTCCTGATCCGAGGAGAGCGACTGAAGAGACCTTCAGACTGCAGAGAGGACATGTGAGTCCTCCTTCAGTCGCCCTGCTGACCACCAGGGGGCATCTAGACCTGTACTATATACCACATGCTACATACTATATGCTACATGCATACCCTTGATTGGATTGACAGGTCTCTAATAGAGCATTATTATTATTATTACAGATATATATATTATTACAATTATTATTGTAATAATAGAGCATAAAGAACAATATAATTGTAGGATCAATGATGCCTGATGAAATCGATATGTAGGCCTGACTCTTCTTCTTTGGTGGTGCTTCCTGTCAGCTATGAGGTCATGCACAGCTGCTGGAGTCCCGTCCCTAAATGCCGTCCCAGCTTCCAGCATCTGGTGAGTCAGCTGGAGGCGCTGTGTCTCAGTCTGAGCCCCGCCCACCCGCTCAAGGAGCCCCTGCTCTACGTCAACCTGGAGGGGAGGGGGGGGGGGGGGCGAGGACGGAGCGAGGGGGCCAGAGATGGGGGGGGGCGGGGCCCCGAGCTGGAGCGTTCCTTGGCAGCGGCAGCCAGAGACCGAGAAGGACTGGCTGATGGTGGGGTCAGAGGTCGCGCTGGCCATCGGAGGAGACTACAGGTACATCATTGGCCGCTGCGGAGCCCCGGAGGAGGAGCCAATGGACCCACTACAGGTCAGAGACGACGATGATGTCATTAATGTCTGACCAATCAGCGCTGCTCCTCCCACCTGAAGGACCTGAGAGAGACGCTCATTTTATGACACCAAGGAGCAGCAGGCGGGTGGAGACACACAACTGGTACTTCTAAAACACTGCTACTCTGTGTACTGGTAGTACTCTCTCTACTAGTACTTATTTTGTACTGTTAGTGCTTTGTAAGTACTCACTGTGTACTAGTAGTATTCACTGTGAACTAGTACTTGTGTCTACTAGTGTCCCGCTCTAAGGGGACAGACTAAACTGACCTAAAGGAAGAACCTGATCCTCGTCTTCATCTGAAGTCAGCTAGCATTAGCCTCGTGCTAACCCAGACCGAGGAGATCGATGACTACTTTGCTTTTATAAACCACACATGTCTGTTGAGGTGAAGACGTTTGACTAAAAAAAAATAACGTTTATTAAATCTAATTAAATTTTCTTGTTGCTTTAGTTCATTGATCAAATATTCTCTGCAGTTTTATAATGTTTATGTGCAATATCAGTTACATTCTGTTTTTATTCATATAGAAATGTTACATTTAATAAACTAGAGAATGATGACGGGCTGTAGAGTCTCGTTTTTGATTACTTGAAGGTTTCAGGGGAACTAAACTAAAACTAAGCGATAAGTCTTATTGATCCAATAAAGGGAGCGTGTGTCTCGTGTTATATGATCAAACCCGGCATTACCTGGAGACTACTGACACTACTGTGTACTACTGACTACACGTGTTAATAAAGTGTTATTGTGTCACACATGGAGTTTCTCTCTGCTTTGATCCGCGCTGATTAGTGTGTGCAACATGTGAACATGTTAGAGAACACGGAAACATTCTGCAGGAAACATACTACAACACGTGAAGATGCTGCAGAACATACCACATATTAAGACATACTTGAGGATACGTGAACATACTACAGAACATATGTACATTTTAAAATACTCCAGTACACATGAACTAAAAACCACAGGAAAACACTCCAGTGTACATGAACATACTATAGAAGATGTGCACATACTACAGTACCTGTAAACATATAACGCAGCCAATGGATATAAAGAACATACTAGAGAACATGTAAACATATTCCAGTACACGTGAACATATGACATTCACTCCAGTATGCGTGAACACGTTACAGTCCACGTTCAGATCAAACATCAAAGATGCTGCATTTCTGTCAATAATTCAATGTGCAGCTGATTTGATGCTTTTTATTGTTTCTCTTTATTTAAATCGACACGTTGACTGAGAAACAAACAACGTACACATGTTTTGCTTTAATCTGTAACTTAAAAGTTCCCATGAATATGATGTATAATGAAATGAAACACTAGTGTCTGTAGCGCTGTTGAAAGTGTACTGCAACATATTTAGTCACATCAGGGACCATTCTTCTTTTGGAACAATCAAGATCAGAACGAGTTTCTGCTGTGACGCATTTCCGGTGGATTACCGGAGATCGATCAAGAGCTCCGTGTGACTGCGAAGCATCAGATAGAGAAACAGGAGAGGAATCGGTGGCTATCGATCTGGAGCTTAACGTTCCATGACGTCACCCACACGCGACGCTCTGCAGGTCGATTGATCTTAACGTTCAACCTGACGGGGAAGTGTTAGCTCGGGAGCTAAGCTAGCAGAGGCTCCGTCTCCACATTCCATCACGTTCATCGCTCCTGGTGCGCATGCGCCGCATGTAACGCGCCCCATTGTCGCGTGAGCGTGCACGCGCGGCCTACCGTTAACAACGTGACGTAACGTTAGTTCTTCCACGCTATCGATCCCATAGACAATGCTGCCATTAAACTTATCTGACGTTGCTACCGTAAGTCTGACCTTTAAGGCGTTAATATACCGCCCGCTACCACGTCACTGTGGACGTATTCTATATAACAGAACAACATGGCTGAAGCGCTTTGTTCCAAGAGGTGCGTTCAGCGTCTCGGACGGGAAGTGGTCGAGCGATGCATCGACCTGCTGCTGTGTTACCACGGAGCCGGTCGCCGTGACGGGTCGCGGCCCTTCGGAGGGCTCGTGTGTCGGTTTCACGGAGCGGAGAGACGCGCGGATCCGGTTTCAGAAGCCATGAACTGCCTTAAGATCCGTTGGGTGGAGCGGTTCCATTCAGTGAACTATTGCCCCCCCAGCGGGGCAACTATCGGCTGGGTGAACTCCCCCTCAGCTATGAATGGACCGTATCGACCACCAGCTAACCGTTATTAGCTCCCTTTGACCCGCTTCACGTTCGGTAACGGTCCGTTGGGACCGGAGGGCACTAACGTTAATCTGTGAAACTGTCATGGCGTCGGTCCTCGGCTTCCGGGCGGGTTCGACGTCCCACTAACCGACCCGACCCGCGACCGCCACCAGCCGGGCGTGCTCTTCTCCCCGGGAAACGGACCGTAGATCCTTCGGTGTCGTGCCGCGAGGTCAGCCGGGCCCGCGTTTTGAAACCGCATCTGGCGGCAGTAAGATGGCGTCCGCGTCTGCGCACAAGCGCGGAAAGAACGAGGCGATGACGTAGTGGAGCCAGCACGCCGCATGTCCGCCGCCCCCCCAACCTCCGTTAGAAAAGAGCCGCGATGCCGACGGCGGTTTCACACGACGGAAAACGCACCGTAACGCGCGGATTAACGGTTCCCCGTCGAGGCAGAAGGTAGTCCGTGTGCCGCACGTGGTCGTAAACGGTCTCTACGGGACCGGAGCCGGTGAGGTTTACTGCACCGTGGGTCGGCCATTACTGGGCCTAGCTAGCTGCAGCTGGACACCACAAGTCAACGGCTCTGTTCTGAGCTCTAGTTTTCCCTTAAAGCCGCTATAAACTAAATGAGTTGGGGTGAGTTTTGCGTGTTGTTGGGGACATTGCGTCAGATTTAAGTTTAAGCGTGTTATTGGTGGACAATAGTAACATGCTAGCAGCGGGTGGGCCTGCCGCTGTAATGATGGGCATGGGTTTAATGTGTAGAGGACCCTTCACTGAGCAGGTAACTGCCGTTTCTCACCTGATGAAGTGGTGTTCTGCGCGTGTTCGTGGTATCGAAGCTACTTGTCCGCCATTGTTACTGAAAGGCTCATCGACGTGTTTGTCAGGCTGTGAAAGAACCAGGAGACGACCCCTGGTCAAAGCTTTGTGTGTTAAAGCTGCATTCTCTGTAGTGAACAGCAGGGGGCGACACCTCCGGCCCCCTCAATCTATGATCAAATTACCCTCAGTAATAATAATACATTTATTTTATATAGCGCTTTTTCAAAATGCTCAATCACTTTACATAAAACATTGTAAACATGAGTTTATGGTCTCAGTCTCTCGTTTAAAGTCTTCAATAGAACATGATGTTCATTTAGTGAATGATGGTCCATTTAGAGTCAGACCACAAAGCTTTAGGGCGGGGCTACACGCTGATTGACAGGTCTCTACCTAACATCAGATGTCTGTTTTTGTCTCAACCTTTAAAAATGTAATTGTTGTATTTGTTTGAATTGAATATTTGGTTTACTTTGCCGTTGCATTAGCACGTTGTTTGCTAGCCAACTACTTTATTTTGGGAAAACTTGAAAATTGAGAGCAAGCTGGCTTGTTCAATGGTAGCCATGTTAACACGGAACCATGTTAATCAGTATTCAGGTAGTTTGGGGACTGATGTCATGCCTCAAATTTAGGAACCACTGGACCAAAGGAAATTTTTCTCTTCCACAATTCCTTGCAGCAGCAATATTTAAATCGTGAAATATTACTTGGCCGTTCACAAGAAATAGCAATCGTGGCAGAGAAACGCAGATCATGCAAGTACTCGGTCGCATAAATCATTCATATTGCAAAATACTTTGAACCTGGTTGTTCATGTCGTCTACATCAACACATGAAGGCATCCAAGATGCTTCTCTGTAGTCCATCTTAGGAGAAATTGTAGTCACTGCAGACTGACGTCACTAACATGCGTCTCCTGTCGCATCATACCTACGTCGCCTAGTGGAACACCGCGGTTGTCTTTTCCTAACCCTAAATCTTTCCTTGACCCTGTGACGTTTTCCACAGGGGTCAAGGAATAGACGTTAGGAGGACATTTTTTTTGACAACTTGGATCCAGCCTGTGTTTCATTTGGTGGGCTGCATCCTCATAAGGACCCGGTCATCTGGTCTGCGTGGGCCGGGTCCTTCGACAACCCAAAGGAGAAGTTCTGGCCTACGGGACCTGCTTGTGTTATCAGCTTTTCCTCTGCCGATCCTGTTGCCTACTAACCTATTGTGCTCGACAGTGAAAGCCCCGAAACCCCCCAAAATAAAGATCGAAAAGGGAATCTTAATGTTATGATATATTTCAGGCTGAGAGAAAAATATTTTTCAAGCCATTTTGAATTAAATTAAATCAGCTACGCCCTGAACCTTTAGCCAAAAGTAATATTTTAATCTTAAATCAGAGAAAATCAATCAATACAGTCAATAAAAACTACAGCAGCAAACAACTTGACTTGTAAGACTTTTTCTTCTTGCATATACAAGCTAATTTAACTGTAACCTAAGATTACGCAATATGTCCAAGCTACAGAAGGTGAACGCACCACACACGGCATTCTCCTTCAGTGTGATGCTGCTTCCTCCTCTAAAACACAACTAAATGCATAGTTAGTTTACAACAGCATGACGGCGTTAACGCATGATGGGATCGGCTGGATGGGCCCGATGTGTCCTTCAAGTCGTAGCCTGGAGGGTTACGGTTCAGAGCCCACGTTGAAGGGGCCGACGGAACGGGACACCAGAGTCAACAAATGATGAGCAGCCTCAGGAGGAGGCAGTCGACCAAATGAGACACCGCTACTGTATCCTACTGGTAGAGACCTGTCAATCAGCATTTAGCCCCGCCCTAAAGCGTCCTCTGCTTAATGATCTGTTTGACTCTACATTAACCATAATTCACTAAATGAACATCATGCTGTGTTCAAGACTCCATGTTTACAATGTTTACTGAGGGAATAAATCAAGAGAGAAGTAGTTATTTTCTCATAAACTTCTATGGGACCAGAAGAGTCGCCCCCTGCTGGTCACTGCAGAGAATGCAGCTTTAACAGATGGTTTGACGTCACTTTAAAGAAGGTTGGCTCCTGGTTTACAATTGTAAATCATAGCTGAGAAGGCAGCAGTGTGAAGTTTGTGATTAAATGAAACGACTCCTGGGTCTTCACCATAAAGTAAAGTGGACTAGCTGTTCTCATTTTAGTAACTGCCTGCTCCTCCAACATTTGGTGTCCTCAGTGAGTGATTATTTTTTAGTGTTGTAATACCAGACTATGGGACAAATGCAGGATACCAACTACTAGATGACACTTTATTATGTAGTGTAGCTGAAGAACTTTGAGGTTATCCATCAAACCTCTTGGTCTTACCTCAGTTTATCTTGTTAATTTAAAAAAGTCACATTCTTGTGTTCTAGGATGCTGCTGTGAGCCGCTGTGCATCGACCGTCCCACCCTTTAGATGTGCGGAGCCTGTTCATGGCTTCTAAGAAGAAGCAGAGAGCAATGGTGTTCCATCAGGGCGGTTCGACCAGCCCAGCTGCCACCAACCATCCAGCCGCACGCCTCCCCATTCCCAAGCTGGGGAGGGTGAGCGATGGCGGGACAGAGCCAAACCCACATGTTGCAGAAGAAGATGTGGCCGTGACTGATAAACCCAACGGGATCCCCTTACAGGAAGACAATTGGACCTCCGGCGGATTTACCACCGGTAAATGTTCCGCTGGCTCAAACCCTAAGTCGGACAATCTGTCGCCCGTCGTCGTCTGCAGAGGCATCAGAGTGACGTTGGACAACAACGGCATGTGGAACGAGTTCTTCAGGTGCAAAACGGAGATGATCCTCACCAAACAGGGGAGCCGGATGTTCCCCTACTGTCGCTTTCGTATCTCCGGCTTGCAGCCTTCCAAGAAGTACTCTCTGTACATGGACATCCAGCCGCTGGACGGCAGTCGGTACAGATGGACCGGTAAGAGCTGGCAGGTGGCTGGTAAGGCCGAGGGCCACGTGAAGAGCCGGCCGTTTGCCCACCCTGAGTCACCGTCGACGGGTCAACACTGGATGCAGAGCCCGGTGTCCTTCTACAAGCTGAAGCTCACCAACGGCACCTCGGATCTGGAGGGAAACACGGTCTTGCGCCCGATGCACCGCTACCTCCCACGGATGCACGTGGTCCAGACAGACACAGACGCCAAAGACATGAAGCTGACCGGGCCTGCTGTCGTCACATTCGCGTTCCACCAGACCGCGTTCATGGCGGTCACTAATTACCAGAACTCAAGGTTCTCTCAGCTCAAAGTTGACTACAATCCGTTCGCCAAAGGACTGAAGGAGGACGGTTCCGGCGGCCCGAAACTGAAGTTGATCTCTGGCAAAGACGGAGGCGCGGCGGCTGACGAGCAGCATCCCGTGAAGAAGAGTCTGAAGTCGCTGCTGGCGAACTACAAACCTAGAAGCACAAAAGCTGTGGACGCAAAGCTGTCTGAGTCAAGTGACCCGGAGAGGAATTCCACTTCCAACGACGGTCAATCAGCCGCCAAAGCCTCCGAGGAGAGTTTGTGGTAAGAGTTCAGCTGTAAAGGTTACGATGGTGTGCTATCCTGCAGATTTTATTTGTACCAAATGTCAAGTTTGCAACAAGGTACGAGGTTGCAGAAGTCTGGGGCCATGTTTGGGAAAATAAGTATTTTTTTGGTTTGTTTCTTTCCCTCTCAAAACAGTATGTCAGTACGTCCCTCAATATAGGATCTGTGGTACAATTTAAATAAATAAATACATAGTGAACCTTAATACTTTTCCATCTAGCAGAACTTTAACATGGTCCTATACCGTTTACCTTCATACAATTGTCTTGACGTAGTACTTCCTCCCGGGAGCTGATAGCATTCAATTACAGCCACGACCTAACGGGCTTTACCCTTAATCCTTTTACGACATTTATACGACAATATGATAAATAATTTTGGCTTATCGATATGGTGCAACCAGTAGAGAGTGCTAAAACCAGGAACCAGTCGTTATTCTACACTTCTGGAAGTCAATGTTTTTATGTGTATGCTCGGGTCAGAAGGATCAGGGTCATTAAATTTGATGTTTTCAGGAGAGAACCAGGGCAATATGTACCATCCAAATCCACGGGAAACTTTTTATTTCACTGCATCAACTCAATGGCAAAAACTACAGGCGTTCCAGGGGCGGACTGGTGGGGAAAAGCCCAGAAGTTACTGTCAGACCAACCCACTCGGCGCGTTGTACATAAGTATTCACAGCCTTTGCTCAATACTTTGTTGAAGCACCTTTGGCAGCGATTTCAGCCTCAAGTCTTCTTGGGTGTGATTCCACAAGTGTGGCACACCTGTTTCTGGGCAGTTTCTCCCATTCTTCATTGCAGAACCTCTCAAGTTCCATCAGGTTGGATGGGGAGCGTCGGGGCACAGCCATTTTCAGAAACTCTCCCAGAGATGTTCAATGGGGTTCAAGTCAGGGCTCTGGCTGGGCCACTCAAGGACATTCACAGAGTTGTGCCGAAGCCACTCCTTTGGTATCTTGGCTGTGTGCTTCGGGTCGTTGTCCTGTTGGAAGATGAACCGTCGCCCCAGTCTGAGGTCCAGAGCGCTTTGGAGCATGTTTTCATCGAGGATGTCTCTGTACATTGCTGCCTTCATCTTTCCCTCAATCCTGACTAGTCTCCCAGTTACTCCCGCTGAAAAACATCCCCACATGATGCTGCCACCACCATGCTTCACTGTAGGGATGGTATTGGCCAGGTGATGAGCAGTGCCTAGCTTCCTCCAGACATGACGCTTGGCATTCAGGCAAAGAGTTCAATCTTTGTTTCATCAGACCAGAGAATTGTGTTTCTCATGGTCTGAGAGTCCTTCAGGCGGGCTGTCATGTGCTTTTTACTGAGGAGTGGCTTCCGTCTGGCCACTCTACCAAACAGGCCTGATTTGTGGAGTGCTGCCGAGATGGTTGTCCTTCTGGAAGGTTCTTGTATCTTCATAGAACAACGCTGGAGCTCTGTTAGAGTGACCATCGGGTTCCTGGTCACCTCCCTGACTAAGGCCCTTCTCCCCCCATCGCTCAGTCTGGCTGGGCGGCCGACTCTAGGAAGAGTCCTGGTGGTTCCAAACTTCCTCCTTTTCCAGATGATGGAGGCCACTGGGCTCATTGAGACATTCAATGCTGCAGAAATCTTTCTGTACCCGTCGCCAGATCTGAGCCTCGATACAATTCTGTCTCTGAGGTCTACAGATAATTCCTTGGACTTCATGGCTTGGTTTATGCTCTGATATGTCAGCTGAGATACCTTATACAGACAGGTGTGCTCCTTTCTCAATCATGTCCTATCAACTGAATTTAGCACAGGTGGACTCCAATCAAGTTGTAGAAACATCTCAAGGATGATCAGTGGAAACAGGATGCACCTGAGCTACATTCTGAGTGTCATGGCAAAGGCTGTGAATACTTATGTACATGTTGTGTTTTCATTCTTTATTTTTAAGATTTTCAAAAATTTGCAAAAAGCAGTTTTCACTTTGTCATTATGGGTTGTTGTGTGTAGAATGTTGAGGAAAATAATGAATTTAATACATTTTGGAATAAGGCTGTAACATAACAAAATGTGGGAAAAGTGAAGCGCTGTGAATACTTTCCGGATAGACTATCTCTAAATTGTATGTTGGGGATGTGTACTATCCATTTGATGTGAAATTATCATGTACTTATTGATTGTTTCCTTTTAAATCTAATCTGAAATTGACCAGAAGTTGGCTGGTGAGTTGACTTTGTCAATCAATAGTTGACATGACACTTACATGATTTTTTGTTTGTTCTGATTTCCTTCAGCGGAAATTTCAGTCCAGCTCAGAAGTTGTTCTCTGAACTAATTCGCGAGGCTCACGTCTCGCTGCACAGATGCAACCTGAACCAGCTGGGCATCGACAACAGATCTGAGCAAAGCAACAACAAAACCACAGCTTTGAAAAGCCACGGACCGTATGACCGCAAAGGGGACGGGGGGACAATTGTTACAAAGAGGAAAGTCAGAGAGGATAACGGCCCTTCGAATTCAGTGAACTCCAAAGACGCCACCAGGACCGACTGTTCTGGGCTCAGCAATGCCGGTCTGGCGGGTTCCTGCAACTCCTCTGCGGACTCTGACCCTCAACTTAAAGCCAAGGCTCCATCAGAGGCAAAGCTAAAGCAGCACAAACGACCTCTGCCTCTGCCGGCCCTCGCTCGGTTTCTAAGGCAGCACTCCTCAAAATCCAGATTGGCCAAGAGCAAGCCAGACTCTCCTCTACCGGCACCCCCGACCGAGTGCCGGTCTCTCACCGAATGTCCTCCTTCTGACCACGGGAGCAAAGCGAACAACCTCGCCGATGACGACGCAACACCTGCCCGCCCCCAGGCCTCTGGACACAGTGAGCCACGTCTTCATCTGGAGGAGGTTTTGAATGTTACCGGACTGGCAGCTGAAACCGGTCATTCATGTTCAAACGCTGTGTCCTCTACGGACCCAGAGGGACCCGATGATTTCCTCACTTCCGATTTGGTTGCCAAAAGCGGAAGCCCAGATGGTACACCGGCGTTACTCAACTCTTATCAGCGGTCCCTCATCTCAACTTCACCCCCCTCTTCTCTCGCTGCGTCTCCCGTTTCTTTACCCCCGCACAATGCCGAGTTGCCAGCTGAGAACTCCTCGCTGTGCTCGCTCGACTTGCCTAAGTCAGATCCTCCACTGCCAGATCCTGAATTGTCATTGTTTGGCTTTGAGCCTCCTTCCCCCACTAGCTCTCCAGAGCCACTGCCTTCCCTGCCTGTCTCATTTGCACTAGAGCTTCACTCTGCTGTTTCTCAAGTGACACTGAAAGCGGCTTCTCCCGAAGTGCTCAGCGAAGATCCATCCGTGTTCAAATGGCACACGGTGTTGCCCCCGGCCGAGGCTTACGTAGACCCCTCATTCACCACCTTTCAGCCGGCGCCTCAAACTCTTACTCGAACGTCACCTTTGCTGCCTCTCCAGACTCCGTCCTACCCCGAACCGCAGACTCCTGACCACTCCACCTTCACCTCTGCGCCAGACCCAGCTCCGTCATTTGAGGACGACGAGCCGCTGCCCTTCCCCGCAGAACTTTCGCCGCTTGCGCTCCAGATGACGCTGTCTCCAACCTTTTCGTCCCTGGACGGAGACGGCCTATCCCCGACACCTTCGATTGCTGACCTTGTGCACTTTTTCTCCAATGATGACCTCGGGATGGGGGTGGAGTTTTCACACACGGATGTGGTGGCTGTTCCCTGTGCGCCTCTGGTAATAGAAGAAACAAATCCACAGGAGCCTCCTCAGCAGGTGTCAATGATCCCAACTGACAAACCCTGCAGGAACAAGTGTCGGCGGCAAAAGCTTGTGAATGAGGAGGATGAGAAGATGGATGCCTCCACCTATGCTAAAATGCAGCCTAACCTGGAGGAAGTTGAGGAGCAGTTATTTATCTCCTTCACATCTAAGGTAAGACCAAACAATACAATCCGTTTTCATGGGATGCAATAATGTGTAACAAC
This sequence comes from Gasterosteus nipponicus, assembly GCA_014132575.2. NCBI lineage: Eukaryota > Metazoa > Chordata > Actinopteri > Perciformes > Gasterosteidae > Gasterosteus > Gasterosteus nipponicus. The sequence goes on along the minus strand of BMAF01002729.1, from coordinate 40,801 downwards.
GACGAACTTCACCCCCCACTTAGGGTTGAATCACGCCCACTCATGTATGACAACCAGTTAACACCAGACGGACCTCCCTCCTTCGCTCAAATTTATCCTCTTCAAAAGCAGGAGACAACCCCTGGTTATTTGAAGTTCAGCTTCATGTGTTAAAGCTGCATTCTGTGTAATGACCAGCAGGGGGCGACTCATCTGGTCCCATAGACGTCTATGAGAAAATGACTTTATTCCCTCCAGTAAACATTGTAAACATGGGTTTATGGTCTCAGTCTCTAGTTTCAAGTCTTCTTCAATACAGAATGATGTTCATGTAATAAATGATGTCCATTTGTATGTAAGTCAAATCAATGTCAAAATCTGAGACCGCAAATCCGGTGAATGTGACAAACTTGAATCTCCTCGCTTGGGAGGGAGTTTTCTGCTCCCTCGCTGTGTTTCTTTTTGGCAGTACGGGGCGGACCCAGTCACCAGGGTATCTCTACATCTAATCGGTTACAAACCCCGTCTTTGGATTGGCTGGAGTTATGCATTTCCAGAACTGTAGAAGCCCATTTCCGCACAAAAAAAGATTGAGATAAAACGTTGTCAAAACACACGTCGTCTTATCTCATTTTTGTGATCCCATAATGTAGAGATACCATGGTGACTGGGTCCGCCCCCTTACTATCAAAAAGATCAGTGAGCCAGCAAACAAATATCTCACGCGAGACCGAATTTTTCCACGCATTTCCACGTGTGCATCGACCTGTCTTGCGCTCTCTGATTTTGACATTGATTTGCCTTCATACATTTGAAGTCAAAGACCAAAAAGCAGGGGATGCGTTAGGGCGGGGCTACTCACTGATGGACAGGTCTCTAACAGAGACGTACACAGGGTCTCTACGTCCTCCTCAGTCCATATATGGCCACTTCCTGTTCACTGGGAGACAGATTGTATTCCCAGATGATGAATCTCTTTCCACATGCAGGGTAACTGTTGGCAGGTGACTGTTTACTACGACAAATAGAGCAGTTCAGTGACCTGCCCCTATTACTAAATAGATTATCACTAGATAAAGATTGGGAAGTGGAGCATTGAAGCATAGAATTTAAGATATGTAATTCCAATAATACAAAAAACAAACTCATGTTTCAGGAGGCCCTCAGACTTCACGTTGCAGACTTTTCCGATGGAACGGCCTCACAGCCTCAGACGACACCTGAAGGTCACCTGCAGCTAACGGCAGTCACACCTGAGAACGGTGACGCTACACAATTGACGATGCTATGTTTACCGTGAATATATTTAACATCTGGTGTAACATGAACCAAAGGTCCCATGTTGGAATCATTGGTTTAAAGAAAAGTGTTTGTTTCATGTGGATGTTTTTGATCCCCAACAGAGGGCTCGGAGGAGTCGATTGCTTCCTTTGAGAAGATCCTGCTGAAAGACTTGAAGCAGATGAGACACGGACAGGCGATCCATCCCGTGCTGCAGGAAGGTATCTTCAGAAGAACGATGTAAATCGAAAGCTTTCCCACTCGATGTGGATTTTATATTTCTGTTTTGAAGCTTTAACCGTTAAGTCGATTTAAGTTATTAGAATACTTTTGTTAATTTTTAGTGAACCTAGTCAAAGGCTTTTTTCCGATCAATCAATCACGTTGATTCATCAATATATTTATCGGACAGCCTTGGAAGAAGTCATTTTAGCGTTGGCTGTAGATAATGCTAACAGTGGCCTTTTCTTTGTGGACCCAGTTGGTCTGAAGATGAACCTGCTGGATCCCACTTTGGCCATAGACCTTCAGTACCTCGGAGTCCGCCTGCCAATCCCCCCGACCGGAGTCCCTCTGGAGCCGCTGCCCCCCACTCAAGGTCACTACCGCCATACCAGATGGAGGTCCTGCCTTGTATAGGCGGCTTTTTCCGGGTCCCCATAATTCCCCCGAGAGTTTAGCTGTGTTAATGTCCGACTATGCAGCGTAACGTCCTGATCCCTTTCTCCAGGTGCAGCATTTGTGTCCCGAACCGGGAAAACAACAGACTTTACTCAGATCAAAGGGTGGAGGGAGAAATTCCCACCGTCTGAGGCCACGTCCACAGCAGCACCTGTCAACGCCGAAGGTAAGCAAACAAAGAAGTGATTCATGGAGAAAAGGATCAGGGCGTGATTCCATGTGTCCTTCATCCGTTAGCTGGTTCAGACCCACCAAAGAACCTGTCGGCCTTCTGCAGCGACATGTTGGACGAGTACCTGGAGAACGAGGGGAAGCTCATCGACCAGCGGGCCTCCACCTTTACTCAGCCGCTGGCGGAGCCGGTGCTCTACCAGCTTCCCACCCAGAGTACCAGCTATGTCCGGACCCTGGACAGCGTCCTGAAGAAGCAGACTGCCGACTCCCCTACCTCAGACCTCATCTCTAGATTTGTCCCCCCCTCAAAGAGACCCAAACTTGTCCTCAGGAAGGCCAAGACGTTTAGGAAGAGGAGGATTCTGAAGCAGACTAAACCCAGACCAGATCCTACCCAGGAGATTCCGGATGAATCAAACCTGGTTCCTAAGAATCCTCCAATCCAGATCCCAGCACCCCCCCCATTGGAGAACTCCAACTCTGTCACTAAACCTCAAAAATCAAAGCGGCACCAGCAGAAAGTCCACCTCGACCACACAAAACCGCAACCTAAGCAGCGAAGGAAGCTCAAACCCAAGACCTTGTCCCAGACCCTCAGCCCTGCGAAGCCTGCGCCCCCCCCGACCCGCGTCTCACAGGACATGGCTCCCCTGGAATCGGACTCTGAACTGGGGACCCTCGATCACAGCGAGAAGGACAAAAGGCCTGTGATGACCCGGGCTCTACTGAGACAGAAGGACCTAGAGGATGGGGTGCTGTGGGAGGGCCGACCCCGGACCAGCATCACGGAGGACCGGGCCTCCGTTGCTCTGACGTCACTCTTCACTCTGACGGTAAGACACGATATCTACGATCTACCGGCCCGCTTTCGATCAAAGTGCGCATCTGGCCCGAAGCTGAAATGAGTTTGACACCCCTGCTCTAGTCCCCGTCTGACTTCTCCGGTTCGTCCTCAGGGCTTCGTCAGAGAGAACCCTACCGCCCCCATCCAGTGGGTCCGGAGACCAGCCCCTCACTGCCAGAATGAGTCCTGCCGGCTGGGCTGCATCTGCTCCAGTCTGTCCTACTGCTCCAGGATCAGCCACTGCGGCCGGCCTGCCTGCATGTTCGGCTGCAGCTGCCTGAAACAGAAGGTGGTCCTCCTGAAGAACCTCGACGGCTCAGACTCCAGCCCTTCCAAGCTGGACCACCACAACAAGAAAAGGAGGAGGAGCAGGAGAAGGAGGATGAAGATGGCCTACGGTCAGTTCACCTCTAATAACTAATAGTTAGTAGGGCTGTCGATAGATTCAAAAATAGACTTAAAAGTAATGAGTAATCACTTTGGAAAGACACTGTTGTTTTAAGTGTTATTTTAAACACAAAACTACACACATTTGATCATCTTGGAGGCACCTGATGGAACATGTTGAACTAGCGACTCTTCCTGTCGTCCTCGTGCACTTTGCTCTCAACTCTCATCAGTGCCAACAATGTCCCCACGTTCAGCAGGACCTTTTCAAACCAGGTCTTTTAGGGACACGGTGGTGGTCCTCTGCAGACTGTGTGCCGCGCAGGGTAACGTTACATGTTGAGATGGAAGTAGCATAGCAGCTAGCTTAGCATAGCAGTGCTTTAAGTGGTCTGTTTGACGCGTGGAGTAACTCCTCTGCTCAGTTCTCTGCTGAATGTCACGCGTCTGTTTGTTTTACTTGTGATGCAAAAAGTTCTCTCCATCGTGACGTCACTGACTGCAGCTAGCGTTCGCTTCGTTTCCGCGGTCACACACGTACGTTAACCACGTTAAAGTATTCTGTTGCATTAATGGCACAGATTAACGTGTTTATGTTGACAGCCCTAATAGTTACTGATAAAAACAACAATTTAGTCTCATTAAGGTCCCTGCTTCCTTCCGGCTGTTTTGCACTTGTAGTCCTGAAGGAGGCGGACAGCGTTACCCATCCTGCTGAGCGGGTCCGGACTCTGTGGAAGAGGGGCGCTGGAGACTTTGATCCAGAACCGGTCCTGGTCCCACAACCATTAGCGCTGCCTGTCAAAACTGTGAGTGTTTATTATAGAAGAATATTCATGAGATATTTGAAAAACAGATCAAACATTCAATACCAAGATGTTGAATTGATGTGTGTGCGTGTGTGTGTGTGTGTGTGTGTGTGTGTGTGTGTGTGTGTGTGTGTGTGTGTGTGTGTGTGTGTGTGTGTGTGCGTGTGTGTGCGTGTGTGTGTGTGTATTGTCCCTGTGCCTCCAGGTGAGAGCAGAAGAAGAAAGCAGCTGTGCAAGAATAAGAGTTTATAAATTGAAGAAGAGGAGGAAACGGACGAGGAAGAGTCACATGGAGAGTGGTGATCACACAGCGGTACGTTTTTTATATTTAAACCTAACCGGACAAATGAGCTCTGCGATTGAAGGATCAATTTACAGGAAACGAGAGGAATAATAAATCAAGAGTTCTAGTGTGGAGCTGTTTGTTTATGTTTATTGACTGAGGGAACTGACTTATTATTTTACACCACATGGTATTATTATATTTTTCCTCTAGGAGACGTCCAAAGAGTTGAAGCCTAAAGATGTTCGACTGAAGCCTTCGAGACAAAAGGACACAAAGACTAAACCAGGTGTGCTGATCTAAACCCACTGGTACTGATCCCTTCGGATCGGTAAATAAATATTCAGGATCCTTTTACACCAAAACGGATCTGTATCCACCAACATGGATCATTGAAGAACTAATCGTCTGTAAGCAGACTTGATTTTATCTGACGTCGATGGAGAGTCTTTAATGGATTAAAAAGTGATTCAGGCTTTTTGTGTTGTTTCCTCAGCATCTGATCCGGTTCAGCCCATCAGTTGTCCGCCTGAGCCGAAGCCGTCGAAGCGCTTGACCATCATGGCGGAGTGCAAGTGGGCGAGGGCCGGCGACCGTAACCTGGTGCTCAAGATGCTGTGTGAGGCGATGGCTGAGGACCATCTGGACCAGCCTCTCTGGATCAGAGATTACCTCGTTAATCCCATCAGCCACACCGTGGAGGACGGCGCCGCCAACCGCTGCATCCACTACAAGATGCACATCTCCAGACCCAATCCGGAGAAACCGCAGCACCTGGAGACACTCGAGTGTAAACGGCAGCAGGTCGGTCTGAAGATGAACTAATGATTAATGGTGTCAGGAGAGCAGAGATACTCCATGACTGTTCATCAATGGCCTCCCGTCATTTAGAGGCAGCTTTAAAATCCTCAGAATTGTTTCTAACTTGACCTCCAAACTCGCTGTTTTATTGTGAAGCCCCAAACAGGAAGCTCTAAGCTTTGTCCGTTACCGGAATGTGTCACTATATTTATTCCTGATTTATGAAAACAAATGTTTTTTCTTTGAAGAGCCTTAAACATTCACACGCCATTCAAATACTCCCATGATGCACTGTTTGTACTGCACAGTGTAAAGCGGTCAGCCAGGACGTGAGCGGGATGCTTTACGGGCTTTTGTAAGTGTTTTGAACACAGCCTGTGTCTTTGAACAGGAGGCCCTCAAAAAGTTCGAGGAGGCGGAGCCTCTTGAAGAGTGGCAGCGGGAGGTGGAGGCGGAGCCTCTTGAAGAGTGGCAGCGGGAGGTGGAGGCGGAGCCTCTTGAAGAGTGGCAGCAGGAGGTGGAGGCGGAGCCTCTTGAAGAGTGGCAGCGGGAGGTGGGGGCGGAGCCTCTTGAAGAGTGGCAGCGGGAGGTGGAGGCGGAGCCTCTTGAAGAGTGGCAGCGGGAGGTGGAGGCGGAGCCTCTTGAAGAGTGGCAGCGGGAGGTGGAGGCGGAGCCTCTTGAAGAGTGGCAGCGGGAGGTGGAGGAAGCTGATATCAAGGAGGAACAAAAGGAGATGGAGGAAGGTGATCAGGAGGAGGGATCAGATCTGAGCAGCAGGAAGGTGATCAAAATAATATCGAAGAGGAAGTCGATGGTCAGCATGGCGCTGCCGTTCCTGACGGGAGTCTCCCCCGCCGGTTTCCTCTCAGCCAATAGGAAACAGCTGGGAGAAACAGACCACGGGGTCCAGGTGAGGGTTCATTAAAATTCCCGACAGGTTTTGGATTTGAACCATTTTGGTGGTTCATCTTCAAGAGTATCTTGCTGGTTGGCCCTCAGACTTCATATGCAGCTGCAGCCAAAATATTTCTTTTTCTACTTTTCACTTTCCACTCTTTTCACGGCGGCACGTGGTGGTTTTCACCGTCACCTCACAGCAAGAAGGTCCTGGGTTCCACTCCGCCCAGTGGCCTTTCTGTGTGGAGTCTGCATGTTCGTGAGCATGAATGTGAGTGTGACTCTGTGATTGGCTGGCAACCAGTCCAGGACTCCAGCCCCCCCCGACCCCGTGTGCAGGATGAGCGGTTTGCAGATGGATGGATGGAACTCTTATCATGACTTCAGATTTACACAAAAGCATTTAAATTTAAGAGTAGAAAATGAATCTGTGACCTGTGACGTGTCTCCTCGTTGTTTGGCAGGTGAATGGGAAGCTCTATCCTCTGGCTAAGATCCAGCTGGGGAAGATGGGAGCGCTCCATCCGGCCAACCGGCTGGCAGCGTATCTGACTGGCCGGGTGGGGCCCAACTGGAAGCACAGAGGCTCCTCGTCCTCCAAACCTCCCAACAACCAGAGTGCAGGACCGACTTCCCCGCCAGCTCCCTTCGTGGTTCCCACCCCGCCACCCAGGTCTCAGCCGGCCCCCCCTTCAGGTAACCTTCATCTGCCCTTCCCTCGGCCCCAGAGCTCCATCTCCGGAGCATCTCCATAGTTTTCTTCATTCTCTTTACACACACAGATGAATGTTGATGATTCCACGTTTTCTCACTGAAAAGCTTTTACAAAACAACCTCAGTCTAATATATAAAGAGATTCCTCGTGTCTTAATGTTATAGCTCTGTGATAGAAGATCTATGTTGTGACTCCGATGGGTTGTGAACCTCATGTTGAGAACCATTCGGTCTGGTGTGTTTCAGACTCTCATGTGAGCAGCTCCGTGGGCTCACCTGTCAATCTGGCGCCCAATGGCGCCTTGTTGCTGATGCTTCAGGCCCCAGCACCTCCTGGGAAACTTCCCTCGCCGATTCAGGCTTCATGCAGCCCCCCCCCTCCCTCCTCCACCCGTCCAATGATGTTCCTGCGGCCAGTCCGGTCAAAGACCGGCGTGCAGTACTACCGCAGACAAGACGGGCGACTGGTCCAACTGGTTCCCATCAGCAAACTAAACCCAGTCAACAAGAACCGCACGTTTGTCCAGAGAAGTAAGTCTGTAGGATCATTGACCAGATGTGTTCAGGACCTTCTAGTCGTTGGTGTTCAGCACCTTCTAGTCGTTGGTGTTCAGCACCTTCTAGTCGTTGGTGTTCAGCACCTTCTAGTCGTCAGGGTTCACCCTGGACTGCTAACACCGTCTGTCGCCCGATGTCAGCTGGGATAGACCCCCCACCCGCCCCCCCTCCCTGTGTTCCAGTCTGAAGGATAAGCTGCTTTGTAATGTGCAGGAGCTTCTATGCGTTTAACGATCTCCCCTCTCTGACCCGACCCCTCCACCCTCCCCCAGTCTTCCCCTCTGTATCCCTCCAGGCTCCTGTTGATAACCAAACCACTCCAAGGACCACAGTGACCCCCACCTCCCCCCTCGCCTCCTCTAGCACCTTTCAAAGCCTCCCGTCCGACTCCAGCAAGGACCCGATGGTCCTGTCCTGTCCTAACGTTTCCTCCAGGGCGGCTCCACTGAGCCTCATCTCCCTCAAGCCCTCCCGTGGGGGGGCCGATCTCGGCGACAAAGTGCTGACTGTGTCTCCGGGTTCTGGTGGAAGGACACTCCAGACCCCTATAGAGACCCGACCTTCAAGCCATCCTCCTGAACCTGTCCCCCAACCGGGGGAGTCAGAGGGAGGGAGCAGCGAGATGGACAACTCGTCAAACTCTGAAGACGAGCTGGACAGCAAAGAGGGGAAGAGTCCCTCCGATGAGGTGGATGAAAGAGAGAAAGGGGTAATTCACAATGAGAAGATCTTTTAAAGTATCTACAGATGTTCTCTCTCTCTCGGAGTGATATGCTGATGTTGTTTACAGATGTTCTTTCTCATGTTCTTGTGCAGCGTCACCTTCACAACGTGCTGGAGAAGCGTCGGAGGAGGAAGCTCTTCCAGCTGTTCAAAGGTCTGAGGAGAGAAGTCGGTCTGGTTGAAGAGAAGACGTCAAAGATCTTCACGCTGAACACGGTCAGACTCTTACGTTCACGTTCCTCAGAGATGTGAGAGTTTCTGGTGTCCAGAATGTAAGTGGTTGTTTGGATTTCAGGCGGTGGAGGTGATCCAGCTGCTGAAGACGGCCAATTCCGATCTGGAGAAGGAGAAGAAGAGGCTGATGAAGAGGAGGGACAAGTACCTCAGCTTCATCCTTGGAGGTACGAAACCCACTCAGGCAGGCAGGAGGTTCTCCACTCAGGGACCAATAAGGGATCAATGATGTCCTCCTTCCTCAGAGAGATCAGATGAGCTGTCAGAGGGAGGAGACACAGCAAGCAGCGACGCTGACCTGATGGAGGTGGATCTGCTCGACTCGTCTGATGAGGAATCAGACGGGTCAAGCATTGTTGCCATGACGACAAAAGTACGAAATGTTTTGGTTGTAACTGTAAAATATGACTGTTTATTGAACTGTTTTCATGAAACAAAACAACAATTTCAGTCATTAAGACAGACGTTGCCATGGAGACATAAGGGGTGACATTAATGACAATGAGTTTTGACATGAGGATGGTATCGTCTCGCCAGGCGGAGGGTGAGGACCGGCCCGTTGCCATAGAGACGGCAGAGGAGAGCTATCGTTCCAACATCAGCAACGTGGACTCTGAGTGAGATTATGAACTACCTCCATGATGTCGTCATCTCATCACCTGTCTTTGATGAACACTACTTCATACTGCTGGTTCTTTGTCTCCAGGAGCAGTTTGAGGCTCACGTCGTCCTTTAGACGTCTGTGTGAGGTCATGAAGACCACCTGCTGCTCAGAGGGACTTCTGCTGGACCAGGTACCAGATAGAAACACCCTCCTCTTCATACTGACCATGGTTTCATGTATAAAAGCAACAAAAGGGGAAAACATCCATTGGGGGGGAACTACTTTTTATCGACATGGTACCTGTGAGGAGTCTGAACACATCAGAACACACTGTATGTTCTTGTGTTTCAGGCGCGTCAGGAGATCCTGACCCTCCACAGTGAGTTGGCCAGACTGACGAGTATGAAGACGTGTCTGAGCCAGCAAAGAAACGCCTTCATCAGAGACATCTCCCTCCGATCAGGTGAAGATGTCACAGGATGGCATGTTTGTTAAGTAGTATGGCCTCAGACGGGAGGAGGGAGCTGCAGATGGAAGAGTAGTGTGCTATTAAAACCTATTTATATCTACTGCAGTTTTATCAAAGGTTTGTGTCTGACGCTGCAGGAAAAAGTCCTCTGACGATCTGCAGGGAGGTGCAGAACCAGTCGACCTGCCAGAGGAAGATGGAGGGGGAAAGATCCCCAACAGCCAATCAGCCGCCAGCGGCAGGGGGCGGAGCCTCGGCTCCTCTGGGAGGGCGCTCGAGCAAAACTGATTACGTCATCTCGATCCCGACCTCCGACCCGCGGCAGCTGGCACCACAAGCTCCTCCCACCACTGAATGTGTTCAGGGGCCTCAGAGTGTCCGTCCGGTGTCCAAGCCCGTCCTGGCTCCTCCTGGCGTATCCCACAATGCATCAGTGGCGAGGGACAGGCCAAAGACTTTCCCCAATATCCTGTCTCGGCGTAGGAACCCAGCTCCGTCATCGTCCTTGCCGGCTTTGTCACCACAAGGGATTCGGTCGCTGGTCCGTGCTGCGTTGCCGGGGCAACAGGTCCTGGCAGTGAGTCCTCTGCAGACGTCACCTTCACCAGGTACTAGCCGCTCACCGCCACGCCACGCTCTGCCTCACGATGCTTTTATTTTGAAGTAAGACATGCCTTCTTCCTGTCTGTAGGCATGCCCACCGTCACCCTTAACCTCTCCAATCTGACCAACCAGCAGATCCGCCTCACCTCAATGCCCCACCCCCCAATCGGTAAGATGTCAGCAGCTCCGCCCCCATAACTGTCATTAAACTCTGCTAAGGAACCAGCTGACTCACTCAATTAACCAACTTCTTGATTGACTCTTCAATGTAGTTAATCAATAACTAGCTCCCCATCCACTAAATGAACTTATTGAAGGTAAACATCTGACATCAGCTGATGTTTTTTTATTGTTTACAGCTGCAAACATCAACAACGTGCTGCCGGGGTTCCAACCATCAACCAGAGTACAGAGGATACTCCCATTTCCACAAATAATACTACAACCACACCAAATACTACCATCTCAACAAACACTACTCCCACATCAAATACTACAACCACCAAAACAACAACAAATACTACTACACTCGCAGCAGATGCCAGCACGATCCCCGCCTCCCCCGTCGCCTCCGCCAGCTCGTCCGTCCCTCCTGGTCTCTGCTGGATCGGACCAGGACCAGCCTGAGGCCTTCACGCAGGGGGGCCCGTCCTTATGTCCGTGCCCAGGTCCGAGGGCCGTTGGTCAGGCTCACGTGACAGCGGGGGGCGCTCTTGGTACGGAGCAGCGGACTGGGGAGGATGAAAGTCTGACCTCCCTCCTCGACGAGCTCTTCTTCCTCAATCAGCAGAACTCCTCCTCTGAGGAGGCGGCGGTGGCACCGACCACGCGGGATGAAACGCAGCTCGCACCCGCCACCAAGAATGCTGATGCCCTGGCTCCGCCCCCTCCGCTCCAGATGAAGGTGGGCGGTGCCAAGGTGGTGGACGCCGCCGGCAGCGACGTGGGAGTTGGAGGGAAAGGAGGGGGAGGTGGCTGGAGGAGAGAAGGGGGCGTGGCTTGGAGGCCGATGCCAAGGCTGGTTCCTCTGGGACTGAGAGGAAACCCCCCCCCCCAGCTGACATCACACAGATCCGCAGACATCACCAGACTCCCGCTGTGATGTCACAGCAGAGGCATGACCTCATGGGTCGTCTGCAGACTGATTGGCTGTTCAGTCTGAACCTTCGTTTCTGCTGCAGTTTGTTTACTTTGAATATCAGATTCACTGAGGAAACATGCAAGACCAAAGTCATGTTACATACACATAACCGCAATAATTTCACAATGTTATGTCTGTGTGTCATTGTAATTTCAAGGATTCGCACTAAACTGATTTTATTTAGAAACACTTTTATTCAGAGTCCATAATAAATCTGAACCGTCTGAAAGCTGCTGAATATTGTACAAATGTAAAGTATTACATTTAAAATTCCGTTGATATAGAAACTCATCTGAAGTTGCTGCTCCGCCACTTTTTTTTCCTGAATTTGCATTTTTGTATGTGTTAAGACTTTGACGTAAATAATTGCACATATCACAACTCTAATATTATGTAAATAAAGTTTATATTTAAACCTGTGTCCATTTGTCAATTAAATGTATTAACGTGTCTATCGTGTGTCGGACAAGCGTCCCGCGCTGAGCTGTAGTTCGCGTGTCTGCCGCTGGGCGGCGCTGCCGCTCGACGTTTTGTCCGTTGAAGCGTCAACAAGCTTCGGAACAAACACAGGATCTAGAGATGAAATAAAATCACGGCAGTGTCGTTCTCGTACTGGAGCGAAAGTACCGCTGCATAGTACTGCGATCGTGTAGTTAGTACTTTATATCATTTCATATATTCTCTATGACGGAAAGTTGTCGTAAAACCAAAACTGAAGGTCTATTTCCATAACCGCTCAGAGTCCCTTGCAGCGTTATTCTGAAAAGCCAGGCCGGAAGTGTCCGTGACGTTGCCGCACGCGGTCTTGACGCTCGGCTCAGTCCGGTCCGGCTCCTGTGTACAAGCCGCCTCCTCTTCATCGTGTCTCCGCAGCGGCGGAGGAATAAGATGCGGAGCGGAACCGGATTCCGTAGCCCGGATCAGCCCCGAACCAGAACCCTAGATAGACTCTCCCAATCCTCGGCTCGGCTCGGCCCGCTGACGGCATGACTGACGGGAGGAGCGCGCGACAGACGGGAGCTCCAGCCGCTGAGAGACGCAGCTAGCCGCGTCAGCTAGCTGCGTCAGCTAGCCGCGCGATGGCCGCGGAGGGAAGCGGCACGATCCGGAGCCGCATCAAGAACCTGCTGCGGTCTCCGTCCATCAAACTGAGGCGGCGGAGCGGCGCGGCGCGGCACAAAGAGGACCTGAGCGGCAAGGTGGACGCGCATGCGCACACTGTCTCAATTTCCTTTCCTTGATGTCAACTTACGAAATTATTTTTTGATTCTTAACTTGCTGGATATGTTTTATCTATTTGATTTGTGACATATCTTTCACGTTGGAAGGAAACGATTAGTAGATTGATCAATAAATCAATCGAAAATAGTGATTATTTAGATTATTTAACATAATTTCGCTCATTTTGAAACATTCAGACAAAAACGGTTAGCTCATAAATTAGAATAGGTAATAGATGTTTTACTTTCATTTGTTAACTAATCCCCACAGCCCTCCACGTATTTAGGAGGGAATTACAAAATAGAAACTTGTGGGGTGTTTCTGAAGGTCCAGTCTGACGCGATGTGGTTCTCCAGAACCAGTTCTCTCGTTAACTGATTGAAGCTCAGCCAGCTTCCCGTTCGCCCAGTTCGCCCAGTCCGCCCAGTTCGCCCAGTCCGCCCAGTCCGCCCGTCTGTTTGTCCCTCTGTGAGTAGCCTCTAAAGCTCCCAGAATGCGCCGCTTCTAAGAAAACAAGACCTCCTCAACCTGAGGGTTGGGACCCCGTAAAGGGCCGCATGTGTAAATGTGAGGCGCCACCCAGCGATTCACCACAGAAGAAGAAAGACGTGTGTAATTACGCAGAAATGTCTCTTTTTAAAAACGATTGATGCCCTTTAACTCATGTTACAGTTGAACTGTCATTAGTGACGGTAACTTCCTCGCCCTGAAGGATTGTGGGTCGGTTTTAGCCTGTAGACAGAATAAAGTCAGCTGATGATTCATCGAGTTGCACAGTACTTCACCAAAACGCAGAGGCAGCACGCTGATTACGTGCTAACATGCTAACAGCTGTTATTGACGGACCACACAGCAATGTGATTGGTCCACTTACTGTTGTAGCTCTGCTTCCCTGTCTGATCAATGACCTTTCGTGACCTCTGCCCTCCAGGTGACCTTGGAGAAAGTTTTGGGAATCACGGCTCCGGGGAACCGAGCTCTGGCCTGCGACCCGCGAACCGGACTGTTGGCTTATCCTGCCGGGTGAGAACACCGTTCTGGAGCAATGGAAGCGTTCGGTTGAGTGTGCACGTTGACAGAATCACTGAAATGATGAAGTTTCATCGTTGTGCGTTAAAGTGGACGCACTTCTGTCAAAGTGTTGTCAGTAAAAGGACTTGAAGTGATAAGAGAAGCGTGAGCAACACACTTGTTGTGTATCTGCTGCTTCATGTTCAGAGGATTAAAGCCTCAGATATGTTCAGGATTCTAAAGACTAATGACATCATCAGATTATCAGATTAAAGGCGTCACACACACACACACACACACACACACACACAGCGACTCGTTAGGAGTCCTGCTCTTTTATCTACCACGAGACTCCAGAAACCTTTCAACACGGAGGTGACAAAGGGTGGTCCTCACAAGGGCAGGAATACGAGCATGAGTGTGTGTCGCTGTTCTTCTCTGCTCTGATTGGCTCCCACCTCCTCAGACGATGATGTCACAGGGCGTCAAAACCAAACAATCAGCTGTGTCTTCTTCTTCCTTCTGCTGAGAGTCAGAGGAGAGACAGACTTGGTGGACAAGTCTGTCTCTCCTTTGACTGAGAGAGACAGACTGGTCCACACTGAGAGAGAGAGAGACAGACTGGTCCACACTGAGAGAGACAGACTGGTCCACACTGAGAGAGAGAGAGAGAGAGACAGACAGACTGGTCCACACTGAGAGAGACAGACAGACTGGTCCACACTGAGAGAGAGAGAGAGAGACAGACAGACTGGTCCACACTGAGAGAGAGAGAGAGAGACAGACTGGTCCACACTGAGAGAGACAGACTGGTCCACACTGAGAGAGAGAGAGAGACACAGAGAGAGACAGACTGGTCCACACTGAGAGAGACAGACTGGTCCACACTGAGAGAGAGAGACAGACTGACTGGTCCACACTGAGAGAGAGAGACAGACTGGTCCACACTGAGAGAGAGAGAGACAGACTGGTCCACACTGAGAGAGAGACAGACTGGTCCACACTGAGAGAGACAGACTGGTCCACACTGAGAGAGAGAGAGACAGACTGGTCCACACTGAGAGAGAGAGAGACAGACTGGTCCACACTGAGAGAGACAGACTGGTCCACACTGAGAGAGACAGACTGGTCCACACTGAGAGAGACAGACAGACTGGTCCACACTGAGAGAGACAGACTGGTCCACACTGAGAGAGAGAGACAGACTGGTCCACACTGAGAGAGAGAGAGACAGACTGGTCCACACTGAGAGAGAGACAGACTGGTCCACACTGAGAGAGAGAGAGAGACAGACTGGTCCACACTGAGAGAGACAGACTGGTCCACACTGAGAGAGAGAGACAGACTGGTCCACACTGAGAGAGAGACAGACTGATCCACACTGAGAGAGACAGACTGGTCCACACTGAGAGAGAGAGAGAGAGACTGGTCCACACTGAGAGAGAGACAGACTGGTCCACACTGAGAGAGAGAGAGAGAGAGACAGACTGGTCCACACTGAGAGAGACAGACTGGTCCACACTGAGAGAGACAGACTGGTCCAAACTGAGAGAGAGAGAGACAGACTGGTCCACACTGAGAGCTGAGGAGAGACAGACTGGTCCACACTGATTAGAGACAGACAGACTGGTCCACACAGAGAGAGACAGACTGGTCCACACTGAGAGAGAGAGACAGACTGGTCCACACTGAGAGAGTTTTAAAGACAGAAAATCAGGTGGTCATTTTCACTGGTGTGAGTTTTTGTCTTGGTCCACACTTTTGTCTTGTTGAGACAGACTGGTCCACACTTGAGAGACTTGACTGGTCCACACTGAGAGAGACAGACTGGTCCACACTGAGAGTTGTTTTGAGTGACTGGTCCACTTGTGTTGTCGAGACAGACAGACTGGTCCACACTTGTTGAGAGAGTCAGACTGGTTTTGTCTTGTTGTCTGTTGTTTTTGAGAGAGAGAGTTGTTTTGTCTTGACTGGTCCTTGTTGTCACTGAGAGAGACAGACTGTGTCCTTGTTGAGAGAGAGACAGACTGGTCCACTTGTTGTCTGAGAGAGAGAGTTGTTTTGTCTTGTTGTCGTCCACACTTGAGCGAGACTTTGACTGGTCCACACTTGTTAGAGAGAGTCTTGAGAGTGTTGCAGACTTGGTCCACACTGAGAGAGTCTTGAGTGTTGCAGTCTTGGTCCACTTTTGTCTTGACAGACTGGTCCACACTGAGAGACAGACAGACTGGTCCACACTGAGAGAGTTTTGTCAGTGTTGTCTGGTTGTCTTGTTGTCGTGTTGACAGTCTTTTGATCGTGTTGTTTTTGTCTTGTCGTGTTGTGACAGACTGGTCTTGTGTGAGAGAGACAGTCTTGACTGGTCCACACTTGTTGTCGAGACAGACTGGTGTTGTTTTGAGAGAGTCAGACTTTGTCTTGTCACACTGAGAGTGAGTTTTGTCTTGTTGTCAGACTGGTCCACACTTGTTGAGAGACAGACTTGACTGGTCTTTGTCTTGAGAGTTGACAGACTGTTCCTTTTGTCTTGTTGAGTTGTTTTGTCTTGTTGTCGTGTTGTGTTTTTTTGTCTGTTGTCCACACTTGTTGAGAGTTGAGAGTGTTGTTTTTGACTTGGTCCACACTTGTTGTCGAGAGACAGACAGACTGGTTCTTTCTGTTGAGTTGTTTTTGTCTTGGTCCACACTTGAGAGAGTTGAGACTTGTTGTCGTGTTGTTTTTCACTGAGAGAGTTTTTGACTTGACTGTCTTGTTGTCACACTGTTGTTTTTGTCTTGTTGTCGTGTTGTTTTTGTCTTGTTCCACACTTGTTGTCGAGAGTTTTGTCAGTTGTCTGGTTTTGTCTTTCGTGTTGTTGTTGACTTTTTGTCTTGTTGTCGAGTTGACAGACTGGTCCACACTGAGTGAGTTTTTGTCTTGACTGTGTCCACACTGAGTGAGAGTTTTGTCTTGACTGTTCCACACTTGTTAGTGAGACAGTCTTGACTGGTTTTGTCTTGAGAGAGACTTTTGACTGTTTTTGTCTTGTCCACTTTTTGTCTTGTTGAGTGTTGACAGACTGGTCCACACTGTTGAGAGAGAGTCTTGTTGTCTGTTGTTTTTGTCTTGTTGTTTTTGTCTTGTTGTCGTGTTGCTTTTGTCTTGTTGTCGTGTTGCTTTTGTCTTGTTGTCGTGTTGTCTTTGTCTTGTTGTCGTGTTGTTTTGTCTTGTTGTCGTGTTGTTTTTGTCTTGTTGTCGTGTTGTTTTGTCTTGACTGTGTCCACTTTTGTCTGTTGAGAGACAGACTTGTTCGTGTTGTTTTGTCTTGTCGTGTTGCTTTTGTCTTGTCCACACTTGTTGTCGTGAGTTTTTTCTGTTGTCCACTTTCGTGAGTGTTGTTTTTGTCTTGTTGTCGTGTGGTTTTTGTCTTGTTGTTTTGCTGTTTATGTTGACGTGTCTTGTTGTCGGTTGTTTTGTCTTGACTGAGTCTTGTTGTCGAGTTGTCTTTTTCTTGTTGTCGTGTTGTTTTTGTCTTGTTGTCTGTTTTTTTGTCTTGTTGTGTTGGAGTCTTGTTGTGTGTGTGTCTTGTGTCTTGTGTGTCTTGTGTCTTGTTGTGTCTTGTTGTCATGTTGCAGTCTTGTTGTCACTCTTTAAAATAGTTTTAAATAAAATAAAATCAGGTTTTGGTCATTTTCCTGTGAGTGGTGTGTTGTTTTTGTCTTGTTGTCGTGTTGTGTTGTTTTTGTAGTGTTGTTTTGTCTTGTTGTTTTGTCTTGTTGTTGTTTTTTTGTCTTGTTGTTGTTGTTTTTGTCTTGTTGTCGTGTTGTTTTGTCTTGTTGTCGTGTTGTTTTGTCTTTGTCTTGTTGTCGTGTTGTTTTGTCTTGTTGTCGTGTTGTTTTTCTTGTTGTCGTGTTGTTTTGTCTTGTTGTCGTGTTGCTTTTGTCTTGTTGTCGTGTTGTTTTGTCTTGTTGTCGTGTTGGTTTTGTCTTGTTGTCGTGTTGTTTTTTCGTGTTGTCGTGTTGTTCTTTCGTGTTGTGTTGTTTTTGTCTTGTTGTCGTGTTGTTTTGTCTTGTTGTCGTGTTGTTTTGTCTTGTTGTCGTGTTGGTTTTGTCTTGTTGTCGTGTTGTTTTGTCTTGTTGTCGTGTTGGTTTTGTCTTGTTGTCGTGTTGCTTTTGTCTTGTTGTCGTGTTGCTTTTGTCTTGTTGTTTTGTCTTGTTGTCTTGTTGTTTTTGTCTTGTTGTCGTGTTGCTTTTGTCTTGTTGTCGTGTTGCTTTTGTCTTGTTGTTTTGTCTTGTTGTTTTGTCTTGTTGTCGTGTTGCTTTTGTCTTGTTGTCGTGTTGCTTTTGTCTTGTTGTCGTGTTGCTTTTGTCTTGTTGTCGTGTTGTTTTGTCTTGTTGTCGTGTTGTTTTGTCTTGTTGTCGTGTTGCTTTTGTCTTGTTTTGTCTTGTTGTTGTTGCTTTTGTTGTCGTGTTGCTTTTGTCTTGTTGTCGTGTCTTTGTTGTCTCTCAGACCTGTACAGTGTGAAATGCCAGTAAATGTTTACCAGCATTGTTGTGTGTCTGCAGGTGTGTCGTCGTCCTGCTGAATCCTCGGAAAAACAAACAGCTTCACATCTTCAACAGCTGCAGGTGAAGCTCCGTCACTTTTCTCGTCTTTTTACTTTATTTGTTTATTATATTATTCTTGTTGTTGCTATAGTTCGACATATGAACTCCATTTCCCATGATTCATAGCACCAATGATATGCATGGTTAACCTGTTCAGGAAAGCCATCACCACGTTGGCCTTTTCTCCAGACGGGAAGTACGTCGTCACCGGAGAAGTGAGTCACTTGATTGATTTATCGATCCACTAGAAGGACAACAGGACGAACCGTTTGTCTTCCTCTTCCTCAGAGCGGTCACATGCCGGCGGTTCGGGTCTGGGACGTCTCAGAGCGGCTTCAGGTCTCTGAGCTGCATCAGCATAAATACGGCGTCTCCTGCGTGTCCTTTTCCCCCAACGGCAAGTACATCGTCAGCGTGGGATACCAACACGACATGATGGTGAACGTGTGGAGCTGGAAGGTGAGACGCACACAGGGGGGACACGCACAGGGGGACACACAGGGGACACACAGGGGGGACACGCACAGGGGGACACACAGGGGGGGACACACAGGGGGACACGCACAGGGGGGACACGCACAGGGGGACGCACAGGGGGACACACAGGGGGGACGCGCACAGGTGAGACACACACAGGGGGGACAAGCACAGGGGAGACACGCACAGGGGGGACGCGCACAGGGGAGACACGCACAGGGGGGACACGCACAGGGGGACACAGGGGGGACACGCACAGGGGGGACACAGGGGGACGCGCACAGGTGAGACACACACAGGGGGACAAGCACAGGCGGGACACGAGGCTGGAAACATACAAATAGACCCTATTATTATGATGATGATGATGATGATGATGTGGCAGAATTACCCCCTGAGGCCGCGAGGCTTCACGCAGCATTGAAGCTCTCAAACACTAAGGTACTGCTTTCTTCTTCTTCTGTTGACTTGTTCTATTTATCAGAAAAACGTGGTCGTCTCGGCCAACAAGGTGTCCAGCAAAGTGACGGCTGTCTCCTTCTCGGACGACAGCTCCTACTTCGTCACCGCCGGCAACCGCCACGTCAAGTTCTGGTACCTGGACCACGGCAAGACCTCCAAGGCCAACGCCACCGTCCCCCTGCTGGGGCGCTCAGGGCTGCTGGGGGAGCTCAGGAACAACTTCTTCAGCGATGTGGCGTGTGGGCGGGGCCGACAGGCCTCCTCCACCTTCTGCATCACCTCCTCTGGCCTGCTCTGCGAGTTCAACGACCGGCGCCTCCTCGACAAATGGGTGGAGCTGCGGGTGAGTTCAGCCTCTAGGCGTGATGTCACAGGCGTGATGTCACAGGCGTTTACAGTCTCTGTGTCTCTTTAACCTGACGTTCCTCTGCTTCTTTTCGTGCTTCCTGAGCAGAGAGTCGACTCTGCGTCCGTAAGTCGTCACCTCACCTGGACTCAGTTGGCTCAGCCTGTGACTCGTTGATTATGGACCAATTCCATATTTATCATCATCAACCGGCTGTGAGGTTTTACTCCAGAACCAACGACTCAAACTAACTGAAGTCGACATGAGTCCAGACTGATTGATTACTTTTTACGTGTGAGCTGAACCGTGTTATATGGAGCTGCTGGTGCAGAACAGAAACTATAAAGCACGACCGCCTGAGCTAACACGCTAGCTAGCTGAAAACATGCTGCCAACAGCTAACAGAACAAGATGCTTATTGGGACCATCGACGTCTTCCTGCTGACATAATGTTGCCAATATTGATTTATCCCTTCAATAAAACCCTTTTAGCAGTTTTGGTTCCCAAAAGGAGCCCCGAGTACCTGGATAGTGTCAAACAACCCAATAGCTAAAAAGCTAATTAGCTCATTCCCCCAAAACGTCAGTATGTAGCTGGACCATTGAAGCTACAGAGTTAGCTTCTTAGCTGCTACGGCTAAAATAATATTGAAATGATAATAATAAGATGATAATCATCTCCATCTTCAACTTCACTGGCTGAGCTGACTGATGAAGACACGCCCGCCTCCTTTCACCCCATTGGTCGATTTCACAGCACGCGCTCATTCATTCAGTCCACCTGATTGGCTGAGAAACCTTGTTCTCCTGCACACTGTGGTTCACAGAGGAGCCTGAAGGCAGCATCAGGCACCGCCCCCAACATCCAGCTGCTACTGTGGTACTAATATGGTCGTACTGACCAGTAATAGTACCACTGTACTACAGTATCCCTGTATTACAGTATAACAGTATTCCAGAATTGCAGTACTACAGTATAAATACATCAAATGAACTCAGTAAACAGCCTCTTTGTCTCCTCCACTCACATTCTCTCTCTTCATTCACAACAACACAGTACAAAGTCAGTCTTCATCTTCGTGGTGTCCTGAGGACTCAGCGAGACACAGTGGACAACCTGACTCCCCTGTCTGTCTCTCTGTGTGTCTCCCCACAGGCGTCTCAGGCCACTTGTCTGTCCGTCACAGACGAGCTGATCTTCTGTGGTTGCTCTGACGGGACGGTTCGAGCCTTCAGCCCCGTCAACCTTCACTTCCTGTGCTCTCTGCCCCGCCCCCACTGCCTGGGGGTCGACGTGGCGAGCATGGTGGACGCCAGGTACCGCGCACGCACGCACACACACTGAACCATGGACACGTAGACAGGTTACCGTGGAAACCGCCCCATCAGCCGTCCTTCTGTCCCCCCCTCTACCCAGTCAGCTGTTCTCGAGCCGGCCGGAGGCCCGGTACCCGGACACGGTGGCGGTGACCTACGACCCCGCCAGCTGCTGGCTGTCGTGTGTTTACAACGACCACAGTGTCTACGTGTGGGACGTCCGTGACATCCGCGACCCCCGCAGGGCGGGAAAACTCTACTCCGCCCTCTACCACTCGTCCTGCGTGTGGAGCCTAGAGGTCAGTGGGTCCTCACGTGGGCCAGCGAGAGGTCAGAGGTCAAGGAGCAGTCTGCAGGAATAACAAGTCATAGATGCATGAATATATTCAAACATGTTGTCATGTTTGTCATGGTGCTGTTCAGCTACAATCTGCTGCACCACATCAGACGCTTTCAGCCACTGAGGCTGTTTGTCTGGAAACCTGCGGGATGAAAGTCCTGTAGCCTCTGTGTCCTGTAGCCTCTGTGTCCTGTAGCCTCTGTGTCCTGTAGCCTCTGTGGCCTCTGTGTCCTGTAGCCTCTGTGTCCTGTAGCCTCTGTGTCCTGTGGCCTCTGTGTCCTGTAGCCTCTGTGTCCTCCTCTGTGTCCTGTAGCCTCTGTGTCCTGTGGCCTCTGTGTCCTGTAGCCTCTGTGTCCTGCATCTGTGTCCTGTAGCCTCTGTGTCCTGTAGCCTCTGTGGCCTCTGTGTCCTGTAGCCTCTGTGTCCTGTAGCCTCTGTGGCCTCTGTGTCCTGTACCCTCTGTGTCCTGTAGCCTCTGTGTCCTGTAGCCTGTGTCCTGCAGCCTCTGTGTCCTGTGGCCCAGCCTCTGTGTCCTGTGCCTAGCCTCTGTGTCCTGTAGCCTCTGTGTCCTGTAGCCTCTGTGGCCTCTGTGGCCTGTAGCCTCTGTGTCCTGTAGCCTCTGTGTCCTGTAGCCTCTGTGTCCTGTAGCCTCTGTGTCCTCTGTGTCCTAGCCTCTGTGTCCTGGCCTGTCCTAGCCTCTGTGTCCTGTAGCCTCTGTGTCCTGTGTCCTGGCCTCTGTGTCCTGTGGCCTCTGTGTCCTGTAGCCTCTGTGTCCTGTAGCCTCTGTGGCCTGTAGCCTCTGTGTCCTGTAGCCTCTGTGTCCTGTAGCCTCTGTGTCCTGTAGCCTCTGTGTCCTGTAGCCTCTGTGTCCTGTAGCCTCTGTGTCCTGTAGCCTCTGTGTCCTCTGTGTCCTGTAGCCTCTGTGTCCTGTAGCCTCTGTGGCCTCTGTGTCCTGTAGCCTCTGTGTCCCTGTAGCCTCTGTGTCCTGTAGCCTCTGTGTCCCGTAGCCTCTGTGTCCTGTAGCCTCTGTGTCCTGTAGCCTCTGTGTCCTGTAGCCTCTGTGGCCTCTGTGTCCTGTAGCCTCTGTGGCCTCTGTGTCCTGTAGCCTCTGTGTCCTGTAGCCTCTGTGTCCTGTGGCCTCTGTGTCCTGTGGCCTCTGTGTCCTGTAGCCTCTGTGTCCTGTAGCCTCTGTGGCCTCTGTGTCCTGTAGCCTCTGTGTCCTGTGGCCTCTGTGTCCTGTAGCCTCTGTGTCCTGTAGCCTCTGTGTCCTGTAGCCTCTGTGTCCTGTGGCCTCTGTGTCCTGTAGCCTCTGTGTCCTGTAGCCTCTGTAGCCTCTGTGTCCTGTAGCCTCTGTGTCCTGTAGCCTCTGTAGCCTCTGTGTCCTGTAGCCTCTGTGTCCTGTAGCCTCTGTGGCCTCTGTGTCCTGTAGCCTCTGTGTCCTGTGGCCTCTGTGTCCTGTAGCCTCTGTGTCCTGTAGCCTCTGTGTCCTGTAGCCTCTGTGTCCTGTAGCCTCTGTGGCCTCTGTAGCCTCTGTGTCCTGTAGCCTCTGTGTCCTGTAGCCTCTGTGTCCTGTAGCCTCTGTAGCCTCTGTGTCCTGTAGCCTCTGTGTCCTGTAGCCTCTGTGTCCTGTAGCCTCTGTAGCCTCTGTGTCCTGTAGCCTCTGTGTCCTGTAGCCTCTGTGTCCTGTAGCCTCTGTGTCCTGTAGCCTCTGTGTCCTGTAGCATCTGTGTCCTGTAGCCTCTGTGTCCTGTAGCCTCTGTGTCCTGTAGCCTCTGTGTGAAGTTGAAAACGAGTCCATTTATTTGCCAACTTTCTCCTGTCGCACATTTAACAAACATCCACCCGGCACGGCTGGAAACACCTGCCGAGCCCCCAAAGGTTCCGACCCGCCCATCAATCAGCTGACACACGTGACGTTCATGTGCCTTTTAGACAAAAGTCTTTCTGCTAGAATCTACGGTACAATAATGAGTTGAGTTATAAATGGAAGGAAGCACTAAGTTACTGGATATGTAAGTTAGCCTGACATGCTAATGTTAGCTGCTGTCGCTATAGTTACTGCTGCTGAGCTGTTACTGCTATGATGGTAGATCTGTGTCTTTATTATGTAAACAAAAAAACCATTTTGAGAGCAAACTTCTTGCATTGCAAACAAAAATCAAGTTTGTAAGTAAAAATATATAAACTGAGAATAATTATTGGTTAGTTTTGCTTATAAAACTAGAATTTTTGGCTGCAAAACAAAAATTTGGGGTCTCAAAAAAAAGCTTTGGTCTAGAAAAAAGAACCTTTGTTCTAAAACTGAGGTCACTAACTGGCGGACCGCGGTCCGGATCCGGACCCAGCAGCGATACTCGACCGCGAGACAGGAGTGATACTACTCGACCAATGGAGTCGCTGCGTTACAGGCAGGACGATGACAGACGGGAGGTCGCGGCAAATGACAAATAAAAAGACGGTGGGAAGAAAAGAAAGAACATTTTAGAAAAAGACGAGTGAAAAATGAGGAAGAAATGGACAGTGGAGCGTTCGATCCGTGAGGGACGGACTGGTTTCTGTCCATCTTCCCACTGCAGCACTAAAGCGTCTCGTGTGAAGCCACCGTGAGGCTCGATGAGCTCGTGAGGAGTCGTCACATTATGATCTTCTGGACATTTCCTCCTCACATTTGACTTGAAGCCCCCTGGTCTTTCGCCCCTGGCATTGATTTAGTGAACAAACTGTAGCTTTCTAAAACGTTCCATTTACGTTGGAGACCATTGTGCGTCCTGCAGGTGTACCCAGAGGAGGGGGGAGGGGAGGCACGTCTCCCCCCAGGATCGTACCTGTCCTGCTCCTCAGACAACACCATCCGCCTGTGGAACACCGAGGGACACAAGCTCGTCACCAGGAACATCCTGAGCCCGGTACGAGAAGACACACCTGCAGCTCCTGTTACACCTCATCTACACCTGGGAACCTGACCTACACTGACCTTTGACCCCCCCAGGATCTACAGAAGGTGATTTACATGGACGACAACGTCTCCACCCTCCTGGACCCGGACAGCACCTCAGTGACGGGGGGAAACCTGGAGAAGGGGGGGTCATCGGGCTCAGACGGGCTGCAAACCGACCAGAGCAGAGCGGGCATTAGGACCCTGAGGGTCAGTCCCGATGGACAGCACCTGGCCTCTGGAGACCGCATGGGAGTCCTCAGGTGAGCTCTTTCCCTTCCTACCTTTCACAATAAAAGCCTGAGACATCAGAATGCTACATCATAGAACGTGTCAGACATCTTGCTTTTCTTCTTCTTCTAATGTAGGATCCATGACCTGGACGGAATGGTGGAGATCCTGAATGTTCAGGCTCACGACTCCGAGATCCTCTGCCTGGAGTTCTCCAAACCAGACACGGGTGGGAAAACCCTACATACTACATACGACATACTACAAACCCTACATGTAAACTAGTCTGGTCAAAAATGGCGTTCGTATGTTCGCTTTAAAAAATCACAGACATTTGAACATCTGGTTGCACATTAGACGCGTCAATAACCGGACAAATGAATACAACGAGACAGAACTACCTGTACAGGTAATTTATTTAAGTTTAAACCGATTTAACAACATATTGCCTGCACAAGTAAGTAAATTAACTGCGGCCACGACCGCAGATCTCTTTTTTTGTCCAAGCAGTTTCAGGTTGTGATTCTTGTCCCACATACGGCTTCTTTTACACACACAGCAGGAGTGACATCACCTTCTCCCCCAGGTCTCCAGCTGTTAGCCACAGCCAGTCGGGATCGGCTGATCCACGTGCTCGATGCCGGTAGAGACTACAGTCTGCTCCAGACGCTGGACGAACACTCGTCCTCCATCACTGCCGTCCGATTTGCCGGTCAGACAATGTGACCTCTGACCTCTCACGTTCAGGTGCCACTATGAATTATGTCATCGCTCTGACCTCTACCTGTTCTTCCTGTCTGTCAGCCAATGAGGGGAAGGTGAGGATGATCAGCTGTGGGGCCGATAAGAGCGTCTACTTCCGCACCGCTCAGCAGGTGAGCGTCTCAACGTGGGGGGAGTCAGCAAGGAGCCGGTAGGACAAAGTACAGGGACCCTGACGCCTCGTTTATGCGTCTGCGTTTTCAGAGACGCTTGTGTGTCTTTTCACACCTTTCTCACGTCTCCGTTTTCACAGCACAATACGGCCGTTATTAAAAGGAAGAACGTTTACGAGAGAACGGATCAGATTGAAGAGCTTTTAAATATGAGCGCTTGTACAAGCCGTCATTGGCGGACTATGAGGACGCCGGATGGCCTCTGATTCATGGAGGGAGATCTCCACAAACGAGGGGGACAAAGTCGTGGAGGAAAATACGGGACAAATGTGTCCGTGATGAAAAGCAGCAGTGTGGATGCACGGGGCACTAAAGTCTATGATCAATAAATAAAGCAACCAGCGACTTCCACACACAAAGACGTGACTCTCCAGGTCGTCTTCAACAAAACACGTGACTCCACCTGTTGTTCTGGAGGTGAATCGCTCGTCCTTTAGACATGATTTTCTTCCCCCCGCCCCCCTCAGGTGGAGGAGGGGCTGGAGTTCACTCGCACTCATCACGTAGTGAGGAAGACGACTCTGTACGACATGGACGTGGAACCAACCAGGAAGTACGCAGCGGTGGGCTGTCAGGACCGCAGAATCCGGTAGAGAGACTCAGTTCAGCAAACATTCTTGTCTTTGTGTCCTTGAATTACATTGATGACCCCAGGATCTTTAACATCAGTAATGGTAAACAGAAGAAGATGTATAAAGGCTCTCAGGGAGAAGACGGTACTCTCATCAAGGTGAGTAGTGGCGTTGCCGTAGTGACAGCAGGTGTGTGCGGTGCTAACTGCCCCTCGTCTGCTGCCTTCAGGTGCAGATCGACCCGTCGGGTCTCTACATCGCCACTTCCTGTTCAGATAAGAACATCAGCATATTTGACTTCTACTCTGGAGAGTGCGTGGCCACCATGTTCGGACACTCGGGTGAGTTACCACCTGAGTACATACTCTACGTACTGATGGTTAGATGCATCGTGCTACATTGTTCATGAGACGCAGTACATGGAGGGCTTTAGGACCTGGTTCCACCATTTAAAAACACGCCCCCTGTGATCCATGGTGCTTGTGTAGTGTGTGTACTCTGAGTGTGTGTACTCTCAGTGTGCGTACTCACGGTGTGTGTACTCACGGTGTGTACTCTCGGTGTGTGTACTCACGGTGTGTACTCACGGTGTGTGTACTCACGGTGTGTGTACTCACGGTGTGTGTACTCACGGTGTGTGTCAGTGTGTGTACTCACGGTGTGTGTACTCACGGTGTGTGTACTCACAGTGTGTGTACTGTCGGTGTGTGTACTCACGGTGTGTGTACTCACAGTGTGTGTACTGTCAGTGTGTGTACTCACGGTGTGTGTACTCACGGTGTGCGTACTCTCAGTGTGTGTACTCACGGTGTGTGTACTCACGGTGTGTGTACTCACAGTGTGTGTACTGTCAGTGTGTGTACTCACGGTGTGTGTACTGTCAGTGTGTGTACTCACGGTGTGTACTCTCAGTGTGTGTACTCACAGTGTGTGTACTCTCAGTGTGTGTACTCACGGTGTGTGTACTCACAGTGTGTGTACTGTCAGTGTGTGTACTCACGGTGTGTGTACTCACAGTGTGTGTACTCACAGTGTGTGTACTCACAGTGTGTGTACTCACGGTGTGTGTACTCACGGTGTGTGTACTCACAGTGTGTGTACTCTCAGTGTGTGTACTCACAGTGTGTGTACTCTGAGTGTGTGTACTCACGGTGTGTGTCTCTCTCAGAGATAGTCACAGGTCTGAGGTTCAGCAGTGACTGCAGACACCTGATCACAGTTTCTGGAGACAGGTGCGTCCTCACTGACCTCCAATCAGCTCATGGAACCATTTCACACAGTTTAGTCAAACCTGTGTGTGTGTGTGTGTGTGTGTGTGTGTGTGTGTGTGTGTGTGTGTGTGTAGCTGCATCTTCGTGTGGCGTCTCAGTCCAGAGTTGACCATCAGGATGAGGCAGCGGCTCGCTGACCTTCGACCTTCCAGCATCACTCAAACCTCCCAGAATGCACCTCAGCAAAAAGTGGTGAACCTCAGGTGAACATTTGGCTTCTGTTGTTTGTTATGTGATAATTTACCAGAACTAACTTGTTGAATTAACTGTGTGTGTGTGTGTGTGTGTGTGTGTGTGTGTGTGTGTGTGTGTGTGTGTGTGTGTGTGTGTGTGTGTGTGTAGCCAGGAGGCGTCGTCTCCTCGTGTCGTCAACATGTCGTCTGACAGTGACAAAGAGGAGGAAGAGGAAGAGGAGGAGGAGGAGTGCCGGAGTCCTTATATGGTCACAGCAGGATGCCTGCCGGAGGAGACAGGTTACCGTGGCGACGCAGCATGCTAAAGCGATAAAAGCGAGCTAACAATGGGGATGGTGTTATTAACTCTTAACGTGGAACCTTTTGTTCTCATAATAATAATGTTGATGAAATGAAACTACAGATCAGCAGCTGATGGAAATAAATGACTTTCTTTCGGTTGTTCCACAGAAACGTCTGAGGAAAAGTTCGGACAGAAGGTGAGAAGACATTTAGTTTACAGAGTTTAATGTCCTCACAGGACCAGAAGACAAAAGTCTCATTGAATGTAGATGTTGAGATGATAAGTAGCCTAGCAGCTAGCTTAGCCTAGCAGCTAGCAACATGTTCCGGGCACTATCAGTCCTAAAGTGATTGAGACCCTTCTCTCCATCTAACTGACTGCAGTCAGGGGTCAGGGGTCAACGCACACCAGAAGGAAACAAAGCTGCGTTTAAAATATTTCATCGCCTTAATCTCACACAATAATCTCTCAGATTAACGCGTTAACTTCCTGGGACTCCTCAGGGTGCGGCGGGGAAGCGCCTCCCCCGCCGCCGCTGGTCCAGGAGGACATGTAACGGCGCACCAATGGTGAAGTCCATGTTGGACCTGAGGCTACTGGACTCGTACTGCGACCGACCGGTGGAGCAGCGGGTGGAGCGAGAGGTCAGGAAGCTCTCAGGGAGAAACTACGACCAACCAGACTCCATTAGGAAAATACAGCGTTTAAAGCGCCCTTTATCCCTCCTACCCAGGTGGAGACGACACGCCCCGTTGAGGTCAGCCCCTACCCCCGTCGCCCGAGTGGGATGGGCCAGTGTGTGGGGGAGGGGCTTCACAGGACCAATCAGGAGCTGGGCAGCACCGTCAGTCTGCAGGTCAACACTGCCTGGGTGAGCGTTCCAGCTGAATTCGCTCAGGTATCCACTCACATCACCGCTGAGCACCTTTGAAGTTTAAATATTCTCTGTGTGTCCAGGCAGAGGACGGGGAGACATGGACCAATCAGAGGCCGGACTTCATCCCGCTGTCCAATCAGAGCCCCGACAGGGAGGCTGTGGTTCTGTATCCCGACCAATGGGAGGACAGAGTGAGCCTGGCAGGAAGGTCTGTTGATTGTACTCTGACCCACAATCAGATATCCTTTCTTAATTTACAACTTTCTGTAGATAAGAACCATTATAAGTCCAATGTAAGTGCTGCAGTTAGTTAGTGTGTTAGTGGAGGTAGAGTCTGAAGAGGTGTGTCTTTAGTCTGAAGATGTGAAGGCTCTCTGTGGTCCTGATGTCTTCAGAGACCTCCTTCCACCATTTAGGAGCAGGACAGCAAAGAGTGGAGATCTAGTGGAGTGTTTTGCTCTCAGTGAGGAGGAACAAGCAGTTTATCACATGCAGAGCGGAGAGTGCGGGTTGGGATGTCGGGTTGGACCAGGTCCTGGATGGAAGCTGGACCCCATCCATTCACAGCATGGTACCTGAGCACCATGTTTAGAACTGGATGAGCCACCGGTACCAGTGAAGAGAGCGGAGGAGTGAGGGAGGGAGAACTTAGGAAGGTTGAAGACCAGTGGAGCTGCTGCATTCTGGATGAGCTGCAGTAGCTACAGCTACAGTAGTCCAGGAGGGAGAAGAGCCTGAATCAGTACCTTCTGAGTGAGAAGAGGATGTGTTCTCCTGATGTTGTAGAGCGAGTATCTACAGGATGGTGTTGTCAGTGATGTTGGGAGTCAGGGAGAGTCGGCTGTCGACGTCACGCCGAGGTTCCTGCAGTCAAAGTGGGCGTTAACACGGAGTCTCAAAGTTAACAGTCAGGTCCTGGGTAGGAGAATCTTTTCCCAGAAAGAGAAGTAGTTCAGTCTGTCGGGGTTTATTTTCAGATGGTGGGCGGATCCACTGAGAGACGTCCGTCAGACAGGCAGAGATCCGAGGGAGGGAAGGAGAGAATCAGTTGGTGTCATCAGCATAGCTGTGGTAGGAGAAGCCATGCGAGCGAATGACAGCGCCGAGAGAGTTGGTGTAGAGCGAGAAGAGGAGGGGACCCAGGACGGAACCCTGAGGAACTCCAGTAGTAAGAGGACAAGGTTCCCACACAGATCCTCTCCAGGTTACCCGGTCCGTTGAAGATGTGATGGAATGGGGTCAAGAGGGCAGGTGGTCGGAGTGTCAGAGGTTACTAGGGTAAGAACTTGGTTAGGAGACGGGGGGTGAAGGAGGAAAGTGAGGGCGATAGAGGTGAAGCCAGTGGGACGCAAGAAGTAGGAGGTGTGTTTGAGAAAGAGGAGCGTATGTCAGCTATTTTCTTGGTAAAGAAGAAGGGTGGAGGGGGGAGGAGGACTAGGGGGTTGGATGAGGTTGGAGAAGATGGAAAATAGTTTTTTGGGTTAGAAAATGAAGATTGGATTCTGGATTGGTAGAAAGAGCTTTTGGCAGCAGAGACAGAAGCAGAAAAAGAGGAGAGAAGAGATTGAAACACAAGCAGGTCATCAGGTCGTTTATATTTACACCGTCTCCTTACAAAAGGATTTAAGGACAATTAATTGAATATGATAAACAGGGTCAGAGTTCAATGTCCCATTTTAGGAAGTAGTTTGTCCCAGGTGAATTAATTCTGCTTGTAGGATGTTGGAACGCCGCCCCTCTAAACGCTGCCCCTTCCTGTCAGTGAGTTCCAGGTGAAGGAGGCGTGTCCTACTGCTGCAGACAAACATCAGGACAAACCCAGTCCAGACAGCGGCTGCTCACTGGGATTCAGCTCCAGGCTGTCCAGTCCAGTGAGACCTGCAGGAGATGGTGAGACCGACACCGGGAGACAGACAGATAAGGAGAGACACACCTGCAGGACATAGACAGATACAGAGAGACAAAACTGCAGGACATAGACAGATACAGAGAGACACACCTGCAGGACATAGACAGATACAGAGAGACAAAACTGCAGGACATAGACAGATACGGAGAGACACACCTGCAGGACATAGACAGATACAGAGAGACAAACCTGCAGGACATGGACAGATACAGAGAGACAAACCTGCAGGACATGGACAGATACAGAGAGACAAACCTGCAGGACATGGACAGATACAGAGAGACAAACCTGCAGGACATGGACAGATACAGAGAGACAAACCTGCAGGAAACGGTGAGACAGACAGATGAAGAGAGGCAGACAGACCTCTCTTGTCTGTCTCTCACCCCTAACCTGTCTCCGTCCTCGTAGACTCAGAGCCTCTCAGTGTGGATGGAAACTCCTCTGAGCTGGAGGAGGACGAGGACGGAGGAGGCGCAGCAGGAGGAGGACCAGATGTCATGACCCCTCAACTCGTTCCCCAGACTCCAGACCAGGAAGCCTTTCTGAAGGAACACTTTGTAACGCTGGCCAACCTCTCAAAACCAGGTCTGTAACACACAGCAACATCTGGACTCTGGAGAAGTTCAAGATTTGGTTTAACTGAACTTTGTCTCTGTATCCGACATTCTTGCCCTCTGCGATAATCTGGAGGATTAAAATGTATAAACTGTGTATTGACAGGAAGTCCAAGCAAAGCTTCTCACAGCTCCAGCGAGAGCATCAGCATCTCCTCCAGGTTCCTCTCCCAAAATCCAGCTGGAAGGTAAAACATCAGATCCACACTTTGTAATGACTCAGCATATCAGTAGTCAACTGAGACTAGAACCTCCAGGTACTGTTTCTCCTCCTCAGTCGGACTCTGTTTCCTCTCCCATCTCGGACCACCCGAGGAGGAGAGGAGGTGAAGGCCCGTCCTCTGGTCTCAGAGGTCCGCCCTCTGATGGATGAGAACCAGGACCGGAGGGTCTCGTGGAACCAGGACCAAACCTCCTCAGCTTACGACCAGGCACAGAACCAGCAGGGTGCAGGTCACCTCCAGGTGGCGGCACAGCCGACCCACCGCCCCAACCCACTAAAGAAGAAGGTCCAAACCGCGGTGGAGTCAAAGAGGAATCTGGGCCCGACGGCCCGAGCCGCCGCCTCACATCTGAGTTCCTCGTCCGGACTTCGGAAGGCTCAGTCAGTCCAAAACCTGCTGACCGACACAGGTGACACACAGAAGGTGTAGAACAGGGGTCAGTAACTGGCGGACCACGGTCCGGATCCGGACCCAGAAGCTAAAACAGACGGCTGTGATTCAAAACGCATCTGTGTTAGTTTTTACAGTAGTGGGTTAGTTGTGTATTGATTACATGCAGATATTGATACCAGTCTATCCATCTATTTAAATCACACTAAACAGTCACATTATTTCCTTTTAAAAGCACCTCTTTGAGTTCTCTGCTCTAGAAGCACGGGTGAGTTGGATAATGACCCAAACCTCTCCGTCTCTCGCTCAGGTGATTCGTCCCTCTCGACCTCTTGTCCCCCCACAGAGGGCCGACCTCAGCTGCCCCCTCTCCTGCAGCGCCCCACTACCCTACCGGCCCCTCACACACCCAGCTCCCCCCTACAGGAGGCCGCAATCTTGCCCACAACTTTGTCTGCTAGCGGCATGAGGAAGTCCTCCTCCTCCACGCTGGCGCCGTTGCGCTCCTACATGAGCCCAACGGCGAGCTCCATGGCCAAAATGTCTCGCTCCGTCTCAGTGGGCGACGAAATCAACATGTCAGACTTTGGCGAGGAGCCCCCAGTGATATCATCTTCATTGTCGACAGTGACCCCCTCCTCTCAGATCAAAGACACGCCCCCTCTTGCTGCTGTGGTGCCCTCCAACACTGTTCAGGCCACGCCCCCCCAGGCTGCCATTGTTCCCGTTGTCGTCGCTGCCTCCTCGTCTCTAAGTTACCATGGTAACCAGGCGGCCCCTTTCCCTCGTGGCCTCCAGGCCCGGATACCCGGCAACAGCCGACCGCTCCCTGACAAGCCCTCCCTCGCCTCCTTCTCCTCTGTGTGGCTTCCTCCGGGCTCCGCCTCCCCACCGACTCCCCCCCGGCAGGAGGAGGAGCCTCAGACTCCTGCAGTCAGAGAGCTACCAGACTACGCAGGTTTGGACTTCCTTCATCCTGTCACCTCTTGGCTCCGCCCCCTCCTCTTCCTCCTGATGTCCTTCCTCTCAGCTTCTCACTTCTTCATTTAGTAAAGGGTTGAGTTTGTTTCTAAGGCTTTGATGTTTCCCTAATGTTAGATTTTGAACCGTTGTGTGTTGTTGGTAGAGTGACCTAACCCCTCTCTCTCTCTCTCTGTGTCTGTGTGTGTGTGTGTGTGTGTGTGTGTGCGATCAGACCAGCCAATCAGTGTGGAGACCTGCAGAGCTCTGACCAATGAGCTGCAGAGTTGTTTCAAGAGAGCAACACACCTGTATAGGAAGGCAAGTCCTCACCTTTATACCTGAAGTTCATAAATTAAAGATGAACTCACAGAAAACGTCTTCAGTCACGTGAAAAGCGTCCCCCGGTCTTTAAAACCTGTCAGTCAGCGTGGAGCCCCGCCCTAAAGCGTCCCCTGCTTTATGGTCTATTACAAACCTGTCAGTCAGCGTGGAGCCCCGCCCTAAAGCGTCCCCTGCTTTATGGTCTATTACAAACCTGTCAGTCAGCGTGGAGCCCCGCCCTAAAGCGTCCCCTGCTTTATGGTCTGTCTGACTCCACACGGATCATAATTCACTAAATGAGCATCATGCTGCATGAAGAAGACTAGAGACTGAGACCATAAACTCATGTTTACAGATGAAGCTTTGACTTCATCTAAAGAAGAATCAGAAGTTGTTTAACAGGAAGTGGAGGGTTGTGGTACATTTCCCGGATTCACTTTGACTTTTTAATATAAAAAGAACCCATCATTTGTCAGGTGAGATGTGACATCTTCTTCACCTGTCTCTCTCCTCCAGGTGAGTGGCTCCTCCCCCGACCAGCGTCAAATGGCAGGCATCCTATCCGAGGCCTTCCAGGCCATGAGGGCGGAGCTCAACTGTCTGCCGGTCGGCGCGTCGGCCGTGCTGGGAGCAGAGGGGGGGCTCGGGGAAGTGGGGGAGGGGAAGACGGCAGCTCTGCTGGAGGAATATTCTCTGCTGCTGCTGCAGGCGGTTCACCGCAGGATGGACAATATGGAGACGCGCCACTGATGCTCCTCCTCAGCTTCCTGTCCTATTATTCCTTCTCTTCTTTCTTACTACTGTCTTCTTATTTTCTCTTCTCCTCGGACCTCTACCTTCTTGTCTCCTCGTCTCCACAGATGAAGATCTGAATCCACTTTTCTTCGCCTTCTTTATTTGTATGCAACAATCTCTCTCGTCTTAAAGGAACAACTTCCATCTTTTGGAACCTTTAAGGACAAAAGTTTCTCTTGAGTCGTGTTTTTTTAAGGATGTTTCAGCACCGAGTGTTTTATTTGATAAGATGTGTTGGACCGCAGAGACAAAGAGAAGAAGACAAACTGTAACATTTTATTTGATGTAAATCTTTGTTCCTGAGTTCACTTGAATCTCAACATTTGTAGTTTGTGTTTATTCTACTGATCAGACTCTTTGTCTCCAGAGGTCACACCTTGATGTTTTTGTATGGCATCAAAGCAACACTTTAATATTTTAACACTAACAAACAGGTCAAAGTTAAGTTTCTGTTTTTATCAAAATGTAATAAAAGTTTGAGTTAATTTTCTTAAATCGTTATTATTCAGGCGTTAGTCCATCCCAGGGCCCTAAAATAAAAGTCCAGTCTGAAACCTAAAGTGAGTGTGTTGCTGAGAGGAGCTCTCGCTGTTTCGGGGTCAGAGTGGGAACAGCAGGAAGCCGGAGAAGAGGCTGAAGTTCCGCGAGTCGTCGTAGAGCCGGTAGCTGGCCGGCAGGCTGAGGCGAACGCCGTCGCCTGCCTCGAGCTGGAGCGCCACGCCGCAGGACGTGGACGCGTAGCCACCATGGTCGTTCAGGTCCAGGCTGAAGACGATAGGCTGGTTGTTCCTGTACAGGTGGAGACCCATGTACCCCTTCAGGTAATCTGTGGCCGTAAAGCTGAAGAAGTAAAGTCCTCTGATCGGAGCGGTGAAGACACCTGAGAGACACAGAGCAGGTGACCGTCAACACAAGTCCTTCTCTAGGTTGTAACAGGGTCCTAAGGGGACGGGGTCTTAGCGGGACGGGGTTTACCTGCAGTCTGGTTGTAGGCTCGGCCGATGTTGGTGATGGTCTTGGAGAAGATCAGAGTCCTCTCCTCATCAAATGGTCCGACTGATCCTAGGTCAGTTAGACCAGCTGAGAACGCCACCTTCAGCTCACCTCGAGAAGAAGTTTGATATTATTGTTCTAACGTAATAAAAAACGGTTTAATATTCTGATGGCAATATTTCTCAACCACTTATTGTTGCTTGAATCTTTATTCAACTTATTCTATTTCTTCCGTCGCACCTTTCAAGTCCTGCAAACTTTCAGCCATTAAACAATTGAGCCGCTTTTACTTTTCAGCTTTGTACCTTTCATACTATTTTTTAAATGGTTCCCAATGGAATTTTTTTTTCTTCTCAAAGTTCAACTTTCAAATCCTTCTTCCTCAATCTTTCAGCAACAACTACCATTTAAACAGTTTACAAATGCATAAGCTATTTTTTTCAAATTCAACTTTTTTTCAATATCACTGATGATGAAAAACATCTACTACAACATAGCAATCAAGGCATTTGATTATGTTATGAATAGTGGAGCTTGAATTCCTACTATTGTTATTATTTTTCTATTTATTAAAAGTAATCCTGGCGAGTGGGTGATGTTACCTGCAGTGTGATTCTGCAGCTGCTCCCGTTGCGTCTCACTCGATCTCAGCCTGACCTCCAGAGCTGATGGACACTCACAATGGATTTATTCATATATTTAATGGGTCGGTATTCCAACTACTGAGTAGAGTCTATATCAACCGCATTACTACATCATTAATAGATACTTAAATAACTGCTGTAAATATGACTCTACCTGTTGTGTTGTTGAGGTTCTCTGTCAGTCTGGACTCCATCAAGGAAAGTTGAACGGACTGAACTAAAAGACAAAATCAGAATCATCAAATGTCTAGGAAATTACAACAATAACGCATATTGTAATAAATTGAAAAAAAATACGAAAACTCAATATTATTAGTCTCTCACTGAGCTCAGAGGAGGAGCAGGTTCCTTAAAGAATCATCTAAAACCGAGCGTTCCCACAAGAACCATAAGGCTTCCTTCGTGTTCATGACGGAGTTCCTCAGGGAACAATGTTGGATCCCTCATCATTAAACTCTTAACATCCTCTATAGGTAGTTTCTCTGAATGTTGTATGAATGTCATTGTGAATATATTTATACAACACATGAATATAAACCTTCAGGGTGTTACCTGTGTTTTTAGACTTCAGGTTCCCCAGACGTTCCTCACTAACTCTCAGTCTGACCTCCAGCTCTGAGGAGAAAACAGTAGACATCTGATTAACACTTGCGGCATTAGTTTAATAAAGTGAATATAGATATACCTGTTGTGTTGTTGTGGTTTCTCTGTCAGTCTGGACTCCACCAAGGAAAGTTGGACAGACTGAACTGAAAACACAAAAATACAGAATAAACGACTCGTGACATTTTGACGACTTCTATGGAAAAACATACCGCAGAAGCAGAAACGTACATCTACTACAACATACCAATCAAGGCATTTGATTATGTTATGAATAGTGGAGCTTGAATTCCTTTATATTTAGAAATTATAAAAAAGTTCCTACAA
Organism: Gasterosteus nipponicus; assembly: GCA_014132575.2. Classification (NCBI taxonomy): domain Eukaryota; kingdom Metazoa; phylum Chordata; class Actinopteri; order Perciformes; family Gasterosteidae; genus Gasterosteus; species Gasterosteus nipponicus. The sequence goes on along the minus strand of BMAF01002729.1, from coordinate 4,775 downwards.
TAACCATCAGGAAGATGGAGTTCCTCAGGGAACCCCACTAGATCCTCCACAACTTTAGTTAGAAGAAGAATTACATCTGCGAGCAGAGCTCAAATCAATCATTTTCCACCTTGTGTCACTTTATTAAGATAAAATGTACTAATATTCAGTTACTCTTTAACCTTCAGAGCGTTACCTGTATACTCCCTCTTCAGGTTCTCCAGATCTTCCTCACTGACTCTCAGTCTGACCTCTAGAGCTGAACAGCCAAAGCAGCATGTTTGTTTTAATGGTTTATTTTTCTATTTATTAAAAGTAATCCTGGCGAGTGGGTGATGTTACCTGCAGTGTGATTCTGCAGCTGCTCCCGTTGCGTCTCACTCGATCTCAGCCTGACCTCCAGAGCTGATGGACACTCACAATGGATTTATTCATATATTTAATGGGTCGGTATTCCAACTACTGAGTAGAGTCTATATCAACCGCATTACTACATCATTAATAGATACTTAAATAACTGCTGTAAATATGACTCTACCTGTTGTGTTGTTGAGGTTCTCTGTCAGTCTGGACTCCATCAAGGAAAGTTGAACGGACTGAACTAAAAGACAAAATCAGAATCATCAAATGTCTAGGAAATTACAACAATAACGCATATTGTAATAAATTGAAAAAAATACGAAAACTCAATATTATTAGTCTCTCACTGAGCTCAGAGGAGGAGCAAGTTCCTTAAAGAATCATCTAAAACCGAGCGTTCCCACAAGAACCATAAGGCTTCCTTCGTGTTCATGACGGAGTTCCTCAGGGAACAATGTTGGATCCCTCATCATTAAACTCTTAACATCCTCTATAGGTAGTTTCTCTGAATGTTGTATGAATGTCATTGTGAATATATTTATACAACACATGAATATAAACCTTCAGGGTGTTACCTGTGTTTTCAGACTTCAGGTTCCCCAGACGTTCCTCACTAACTCTCAGTCTGACCTCCAGCTCTGAGGAGAAAACAGTAGACATCTGATTAACACTTGCGGCATTAGTTTAATAAAGTGAATATAGATATACCTGTTGTGTTGTTGTGGTTCTCTGTCAGTCTGGACTCCACCAAGGAAAGTTGGACAGACTGAACTGAAAACACAAAAAATCAGAATAAACGACTTGTGACATTTTGACGACTTCTATGGAAAAACATACCGCAGAAGCAGAAACGTACATCTACTACAACATACCAATCAAGGCATTTGATTATGTTATGAATAGTGGAGCTTGAATTCCTTTATATTTAGAAATTATAAAAAAGTTCCTACAATAACCATCAGGAAGATGGAGTTCCTCAGGGAACCCCACTAGATCCTCCACAACTTTAGTTAGAAGAAGAATTACATCTGCGAGCAGAGCTCAAATCAATCATTTTCCACCTTGTGTCACTTTATTAAGATAAAATGTACTAATATTCAGTTACTCTTTAACCTTCAGAGCGTTACCTGTATACTCCCTCTTCAGGTTCTCCAGATCTTCCTCACTGACTCTCAGTCTGACCTCTAGAGCTGAACAGCCAAAGCAGCATGTTTGTTTTAATGGTTTATTTTTCTATTTATTAAAAGTAATCCTGGCGAGTGGGTGATGTTACCTGCAGTGTGATTCTGCAGCTGCTCCCGTTGCGTCTCACTCGATCTCAGCCTGACCTCCAGAGCTGATGGACACTCACAATGGATTTATTCATATATTTAATGGGTCGGTATTCCAACTATTGAGTAGAGTCTATATCAACCGCATTACTACATCATTAATAGATACTTAAATAACTGCTGTAAATATGACTCTACCTGTTGTGTTGTTGAGGTTCTCTGTCAGTCTGGACTCCATCAAGGAAAGTTGAACGGACTGAACTAAAAGACAAAATCAGAATCATCAAATGTCTAGGAAATTACAACAATAACGCATATTGTAATAAATTGAAAAAAATACGAAAACTCAATATTATTAGTCTCTCACTGAGCTCAGAGGAGAAGCAGGTTCCTTAAAGAATCCTCTAAACCTAACGTTCCCACAAGAACCATAAGGCTTCCTTCGTGTTCATGACGGAGTTCCTCAGGGAACAATGTTGGATCCCTCATCATTAAACTCTTAACATCCTCTATAGGTAGTTTCTCTGAATGTTGTATGAATGTCATTGTGAATATATTTATACAACACATGAATATAAACCTTCAGGGTGTTACCTGTGTTTTCAGACTTCAGGTTCCCCAGATGTTCCTCACTGACTCTCAGTCTGACCTCCAGCTCTGAGGAGAAAACAGTACACATCTGATTAACACTTGTGGCATTAGTTTAATAAAGTGAATATAGATATACCTGTTGTGTTGTTGTGGTTCTCTGTCAGTCTGGACTCCACCAAGGAAAGTTGAACAGACTGAACTGAAAACACAAAAATACAGAATAAACGACTCGTGACATTTTGATGACTTCTATGGAAAAACCTACCGCAGAAGCAGAAACGTACATCTACTACAACATACCAATCAAGGCATTTGATTATGTTATGAATAGTGGAGCTTGAATTCCTTTATATTTAGAAATTATAAAAAAGTTCCTACAATAACCATCAGGAAGATGGAGTTCCTCAGGGAACCCCACTAGATCCTCCACAACTTTAGTTAGAAGAAGAATTACATCTGCGATCAGAGCTCAAATCAATCATTTTCCACCTTGTGTCACTTTATTAAGATAAAATGTACTAATATTCAGTTACTCTTTAACCTTCAGAGCGTTACCTGTATACTCCCTCTTCAGGTTCTCCAGATCTTCCTCACTGACTCTCAGTCTGACCTCTAGAGCTGAACAGCCAAAGCAGCATGTTTGTTTTAATGGTTTATTTTTCTATTTATTAAAAGTAATCCTGGCGAGTGGGTGATGTTACCTGCAGTGTGATTCTGCAGCTGCTCCCGTTGCGTCTCACTCGATCTCAGCCTGACCTCCAGAGCTGATGGACACTCACAATGGATTTATTCATATATTTAATGGGTCGGTATTCCAACTATTGAGTAGAGTCTATATCAACCGCATTACTACATAATTAATAGATACTTAAATAACTGCTGTAAATATGACTCTACCTGTTGTGTTGTTGAGGTTCTCTGTCAGTCTGGACTCCATCAAGGAAAGTTGAACGGACTGAACTAAAAGACAAAATCAGAATCATCAAATGTCTAGGAAATTACAACAATAACGCATATTGTAATAAATTGAAAAAAATACGAAAACTCAATATTATTAGTCTCTCACTGAGCTCAGAGGAGGAGCAGGTTCCTTAAAGAATCATCTAAAACCGAGCGTTCCCACAAGAACCATAAGGCTTCCTTCGTGTTCATGACGGAGTTCCTCAGGGAACAATGTTGGATCCCTCATCATTAAACTCTTAACATCCTCTATAGGTAGTTTCTCTGAATGTTGTATGAATGTCATTGTGAATATATTTATACAACACATGAATATAAACCTTCAGAGTGTTACCTGTGTTTTCAGTCTTCAGGTTCCCCAGATGTTCCTCACTGACTCTCAGTCTGACCTCCAGCTCTGAGGAGAAAACAGTAGACATCTGATTAACACTTGCGGCATTAGTTTAATAAAGTGAATATAGATATACCTGTTGTGTTGTTGTGGTTCTCTGTCAGTCTGGACTCCACCAAGGAAAGTTGAACAGACTGAACTGAAAACACAAAAATACAGAATAAACGACTTGTGACATTTTGACGACTTCTATGGAAAAACATACCGCAGAAGCAGAAACGTACATCTACTACAACATACCAATCAAGGCATTTGATTATGTTATGAATAGTGGAGCTTGAATTCCTTTATATTTAGAAATTATAAAAAGGTTCCTAGAATAACCATCAGGAAAATGGAGTTCCTCAGGGAACCTCACTAGATCCTCCACAACTTTAGTCAGAAGAAGAATTACATCTACGATCAGAGCTCAAATCAATCATGTTCCACCTTGTGTCACTTTAAAAGATGAAATGTACTAATATTCAGTTACTCTTTAACCTTCAGAGCGTTACCTGTATACTCCCTCTTCAGGTTCTCCAGATCTTCCTCACTGACTCTCAGTCTGACCTCGAGAGCTGAACAGCCAAAGCAGCATGTTTGTTTTAATGGTTTATTTTTCTATTTATTAAAAGTAATCCTGGCGAGTGGGTGATGTTACCTGCAGTGTGATTCTGCAGCTGCTCCCGTTGCGTCTCACTCGATCTCAGCCTGACCTCCAGAGCTGATGGACACTCACAATGGATTTATTCATATATTTAATGGGTCGGTATTCCAACTACTGAGTAGAGTCTATATCAACCGCATTACTACATCATTAATAGATACTTAAATAACTGCTGTAAATATGACTCTACCTGTTGTGTTGTTGAGGTTCTCTGTCAGTCTGGACTCCATCAAGGAAAGTTGAACGGACTGAACTAAAAGACAAAAATCAGAATCATCAAATGTCTAGGAAATTACAACAATAACGCATATTGTAATAAATTGAAAAAATACGAAAACTCAATATTATTAGTCTCTCACTGAGCTCAGAGGAGGAGCAAGTTCCTTAAAGAATCATCTAAAACCGAGCGTTCCCACAAGAACCATAAGGCTTCCTTCGTGTTCATGACGGAGTTCCTCAGGGAACAATGTTGGATCCCCTCATCATTAAACTCTTAACATCCTCTATAGGTAGTTTCTCTGAATGTTGTATGAATGTCATTGTAAATATATTTATACAACACATGAATATAAACCTT
>BMAF01002728.1:0-33497 GCA_014132575.2 Gasterosteus nipponicus | reverse complement strand
GGAACATTTCTGTTTAGAACAGAACTCCTTAGGGAACCATCATGGAGTTTGACTACACATCACTGATTTCTCTTTGAAAACACTGAATGTCGCTGGGATGAAAAGACAGACTGTGTTCAAAATCTTCAGCAGATTTAAGCTATTCTCAGATTGACCCTCTTATGCCACCTTTGAAAATAATTATGTTCTGTTTGTGTCTCAAACTTTTCAAGCTAAAATGTTTGTATCGAAGTCATACAGTTCTGTTGGATTCATCCGATTTTACACGTATACAAAATAAAGTAATCAATATTTTGATCATAAAGGTTCCCATCACTTGCTGCGGTCTACTTCTTTATCACTCGGTCATATCAGTCTCACTCTATGTGTGTTACATCTCTCTCACTCTCTCATGTTACATCGGAGACAGGCAGAGAGACAGGCAGAGAGACAGACAGAGAGACAGGCAGAGAGACAGACAGAGAGACAGACACATCAGCGTCATTTTGTCTGCAGCACGTTTTCAATCTGGAGACTAAACAAACAAAGAAGAACAAACGTCCTGTGACTGTAATAATTAATCAATGAGATCCGTGGTCACCTCGAGTATTTGTGTTCAGCTCCTCCAGCTCAGACGATGCAGCCTGAGAAGAACTGTTAGAATTCTGGACTGCTGGAAAGTAAAAGATAACTTTTTTTAGACACATTAGATCTGCTCACCGCTACATACCCTGTTAATCAACTCATGTTTATATATTGATTAGTAATGATCCATCAGAGGGTACAGGAAATAGAGGGTTGAATCTGACCTGAAGTCGGCCTCGTCAGCTCCTCCATCAGACGCTCAGTGTTACACAATCTGACTGCCAGAACTGTGGAAACAAACTAAAGATCAACGTATATGGTAGACCAGTGTAGACTGGTCATGGCTGGTATATGGTAGACCAGTATAGACTGGTTATGGCGGGTAAATGGTAGACCAGTATAGAGTGGTTATGGCGGGTATATGGTAGACCAGTATAGACTGGTTATGGCGGGTAAATGGTAGACCAGTATAGACTGCTCATGGCTGGTATATGGTAGACCAGTATAGACTGGTTATGGCGGGTATATGGTAGACCAGTATAGACTGGTTATGGCGGGTATATGGTAGACCAGTATAGAGTGGTTATGGCGGGTATATGGTAGACCAGTATAGACTGGTCATGGCGGGTATATGGTAGACCAGTATAGAGTGGTTATGGCGGGTATATGGTAGACCAGTATAGACTGGTCATGGCGGGTATATGGTAGACCAGTATAGAGTGGTTATGGCGGGTATATGGTAGACCAGTATAGAGTGGTTATGGCGGGTATATGGTAGACCAGTATAGACTGGTCATGGCGGGTATATGGTAGACCAGTATAGAGTGGTCATGGCGGGTATATGGTAGATTATACCATGTACATAGATGTTGTTAATAATCTTGACATTGACTCTATTGATGTCAATGATTTAGTTTCCTACTTGGTAACGACCACCATGTCAAATTCCTTGTATAACATATTTTGGCAATAAATGTTCCAAACACAACACGAGTCATCACGTTACATTCAATGTCACGGGGTTTTCTGCCTTCAGTCAAAGTCATCATGAATCTGACGTCCAAAGTTTACCAGGTCACAAAGAGACAAACTGTTGATACTGGTGAAGACGATGAAGATGACGACCTGTGCTTTTTCTCCTCAGCTGCTCCACAGTGGTCTCACTCGCCCTCAGTCTGGTCTGCAGGAAGGAAAGCTCCAACGCCAGAGCTGACAAGTTAAGTTATTACTAACCAACCTCATTAATTAACCAAAGTTATCAATTAAGTGATTAATTAACCAAAGTTATTAATAACAATGTTATTCATTACCAAAGTTATTAATAAACGACTTTATTTATAACAGGAATTAAGTTATTAATACCACCCAGCTGTTCATTGGGGACCACACCAGCAGCTTGGTGCTCTTGACCCGTTCTAGTGGTGAACTTGACACAGACGGGTGAATCTATGTGTCACATTAAGCAAATACAATACTTTTAGCTGCTGAATGACGTCACAAATGTAAAAAGAAATGTTTCTCCAAAAGACATTGAATAGTTTGAAAACAATTCAAAGTGTCCGAGTTGTAATATATTCTCGTTTAACCTGATGGCACATGGACGATAAGAAGTGCAACAACTCAGGAACCGCTTTGTCAATTTGGACGATTCTTTTTGTGGGGACAAAGGGGAACTCGTGAGCGCTATGGTGTGTAAAGGCCAGTTCATATGTTACTGGTGAAGAAATATATCAATACTACACACAAAAAAAGTTCACATTGAGATTAAAAAATGTCGGCCTGGTTTGTCTGAGAGAAATGTTAAAGATATCTCCTTGTGTTTGTGTTGCCATGGCAGCATTTAGCATGGAAGGACTACATTTATTTTACTAACATTACACTGAATGAAGTTGTACTTTTCAAGTGTAGCTTATTGTAGCCAGGACACGTGAAGCATTCATTTTTTCATGATGAATATCCGAAATGTCTCTGGTTCTGACCCCGGTTTTGTGTCACTTTTACGTCCATATGGGAGATTAGAAAGTAACGCGTCTCACAATGTTCCATCCTGGGTCCTATGGACACGTCGTTAATACTACATTTTTGAAGCAGTCTTCACATTCATGATCTTTTATCGGCTCACTTCGGTCAAAGAAAACAGATGGTTTCCATGAACAACAAAGTCTTAGAAGCTTCTCTCGTACAAAAACTAATGAGGATCATTTTCATAGAACTCCTCCTACACCAACCTCTGCTCTGCTCCTCCATCTTCCTCTTCAGATCGGAGTTCAGCTCCGTCAGAAGCTTCCTGTTGGCCTCCATAATTTCCCCCGGTGCTCCTCAGCTCCTCGTTCTGCCGAACCGCTGTCTCCTCCAGTCCGTCCAGGCTGCGTTTCTGCAGCCAGGCCTCCACCTCCCGGTCCCTCAGCCGGCTCTCCATGCTCCTCAGGGCCTGACGCCGCTCCACCTCCACCGTCTTCACGCTGAGGACCAGCTCCTTCAGACCCCTCAGCTCGTCCCAGAGAACAGCGAGCTCTGGAGGGACGCCGGCCTCCGTCCTCAGGTCGTCCAATCTGGTTGTCACGTCGTCTTCCTCCATCTTCATAATGTCGTCCGTCGCCACATCGTCCTCCTCCGTTTTCATGTCCTCCTCTGTTATAACATCTTCCAATCTAGTCTCCAACACGTGCTGTTGAGGGACAGAATCCACCAACTGTCCCCGACTGACGGCTGGAGACAAACAGAACAGCAGCAGAACCAGAACGGCAGAATTCATCCTGAAACCAAAACCTGCTGCTGAACAACAGTCCAACAGCTTACACACACACACACACACACACACACACACACACACACACACAGTAATCCTGGTGGAAACCTTCAGCATGGATCAATGACTTTCGTCACTTAGATTATATAGAATTCTGGAGCTTTCTAATACAATCATGTGCTGAATGATCGAAGTAGATTTGGTTGGTTCAGGGATTTGCGTTGGAGTGAGACATCGAACCCCAATGATAAATCTACACGTCCCCTAATGTTATTTGGCCCAAAGCTCCAGAGGTGAAGTAGTTTCCGGAGCCCGACAGTCGACCTCTTGTATCGGATCTGCAGGAATTTACTTAAAATTCCAAAACATTGTAGAGAAAGACGACAGGTGTGAAAATAAAAAGATATGATGTGATGGGAGGTTTGAACTCGCCGACGTCCTCTGGTGGACAAACGTTGTCACAACAACGTGGATCCGGTCATAGAAACGTGAAACTTCTTCGGTTCAGCTCGGTTGTTTCTCTGCAGCGCCGCATACCAAACATAGCTAACATGCTAATCTGCAGCTCAAGGGATCTGTGCACTAAACGGTCACGTGCGTGCCGCCGGTGTGTTAAAGATGTGAGTTACATGTCAATCCTTGTTTTCATGCTTCAGGTGAAATATCCAGATGTAGTTAAAGTAAAGTTACTCTTCTGTTTGACTCAATAATAGTTGATATTTACTCCCACCGGTTGTTGTTCTCCTTTACCAGCATCCGAGTCTGTAAATGAATAATAAACCGGGCCCACGTTATGTTTAAGGAGGTTCGGAGGCCTTTTTGTTGTATTGACGGAATCGGTTGAATGAGATGTGGGTGAAAAGGAATCCACGAACCACCAAACGCCCCACAGGGTGACGTCTAAAACTCCATTTAATTACTTTGCTTTCTTAATGGAAAACCTCAAGTCTTTAACAAAAAAAAAAAGATTGACATGAAAAGTGTCAATGTCCAAGAAACAGGATTTTATTTTAAATTGTTTTAATACACAAACTTTAAAACACACTTTGTTCCTTTGAAAGAAGAACACACAAGTTCTCGTCTCTACACTTAAATATTTAAACTCCACTCATGCGTTTCACCCTCGGTTCTGACCCACCTGCTCCTGTAGAGGCCACGGGACACCTCACACAGGACATTATCGTCTGACTGGATATTGACATCCTCGTACAGCCGATGACCTCTGACCTTAGTCCAAAGTCTGAGACCTGCAGGAGGCCCGGCCTCCAGCGGCTCAGCGCTGGCCGGTGTAAGCTCTGAACCAGGAGGTGACGGAGGCGGCGGCAGACGAGATCATCCCTCCAGCGTTAGCAGAGGGCTGCGACACTTGCAATGCACTCTGGGAAAGATCCATGGACTGAAGGAGAAGAGACACGTTATGTAGTTTTACCAAGTGAAAGGACGGACCTGGTCTGAGCCACGGACAGATGGGTTCAGGTTCTACCTGCGATGGGATGTCACAGAACCGAGGACTCGGCACAGTCTCCCAGTCCGTCCCCAGGTCCGTCTCCTCGTCCGTCACTGCCTCGTCTCCGCTCTCCTCTGCTGGTCCGGCGGCCTCCGGCTCCACGAACTCCATTGACTCCTCCAGGTCGGCGCTCACCTCAAACGGACCCGTTCTAGACCAGAACCAGAACAGAGACCAGTCAGATAAGAGCGTTTGCATCGGAGCGCGAGTCTGCATTCCTACAAACAGAACCTCAGCTGAAGACAAAGACACACCTGCCCAGGTTGGTGTTGTCGGGGGACACCAGAAACATGATGTTCCTCAGAGTGTGATGTGGGTGGAGCTTCTCGCTGTCTACGTGCTGAAGACACACAGGAGGAACCACTTTTTATTCATCATTTATGTGAGAGGGTCTCTGTGAGGCTTTAAGAGTCCCGTTGAGTCCCACCTGGGAGAAGCACAGGTGGAGGATGTTGGTGTTGAGTTTGCTCAGGGCTCTGGTGAAGCGGTACCGGCTGAGGTTCTCTCCACAGAACTCACTGAAGGAAAAAACAAACATGAGAAACTTGTGAAAAGTAGGCGACGCTCTGCTTTACAGACGTTGTGACGAGCCCCTGAACGCAGCAGCAGGCGTTTCCTGTCTCACCTGTTGCAGAGTTTCTTGGGCAGGTTGACGTCCAGGATGTGGGACAGGATGGTGACGAGCTGCGTGGCGTAGCAGAGAGCAGCGCTGATGGTGTGGGCCGGGTTGATGTGGTCCAGCTCTGAAGAGACAGGGGTCAAAGGTCAGACAGACAGTGGAGCAGCTTCTAAAAGAGAATGTTTTATTGAATTATTTAAATCAATAATATTAGCTGATTGGTTGGCTGGTTGATTCATTAACACTTTGTAACCGAGGACCCCCCCCCCCTCACCTGGGCCCTGATTGGTTCTCTTCTCCTCCACCCAGCTGTAGTAGGCGGAGCAGTCCCCGTTGCTAGGCAAGGTGACGGGAGGTCCCGTGATGCTGATGCTGGTCTCTCCGTTCTGGTCGTCCCAGATCCAGCGGCCCGACAGGTAGGTGGTCCTCCGGGCCTCGGCCAGCTCGCTCACTGTGCTGGAGGTCAACGCAGGGTCGCACTCCGCCACCACGTCTGCGGGGTCTCTGAGGGACACACGCAGGGCCAGAGGACAGGTGTGTTTGCACCTTTCATTGAAGAGACAACCTCAACCTCTCCAAACGCTCCAGCTTTGCAGGCCCCTCTGGACCCCTCTGGACCCCGGTGGGTTCACCTGCTGCCCTGCTTGTCCTCCTGCGTGTGGAAGATGTGGGTGGTGAGCTCCAGGATGTGGTCTCGTCTCAGAGCCGCCAGTTGTCCGAGGCGTCCCTGCAGCTCCCGGCTGCGTCTCTCCAGCAGGTCCCCGAGGCGCCCGTTGTGGCGCTCGATCTTGTCCCGTTTCTCCTGGTGCCGTCCGGCCCGACGCTGCAGCCGCTGGCTCTCCTCCTGGCAGCGCAGCAGGAGCTCCTTATCTGCAGGAGGTCACGGAGAGGAGGAGCGTGAAGGAGAGGTCATGATGTGCAGTTACTTCTGCAATACTGATAATAAAAACAACAAAACACCTCTTCAAACTTTACAAACAAAAGGGGGTTTGGAAAGTGAAAAATAAAAAACTAAACCGGACAAAATGATGAATAAACAACAACAAAATGACTCACCACCCTTTACCTCCGCGTTGCCCCCGGCGACCGCCTCCTTCAGCTGCTCGATCTTCATCTTACACGACATGATCTTCCATTTCTGAGATCAGTATAATATTAATAATATTATTATCTATATAGATACTGGTGCTGGGTAACAATTATGTATATAACTAATGTTTAATTATGATTTATTGTATGTATATATGTATAACTTATAAATCACAAATGATCACAAATAATTTCAAAATGTGTGATTAATTAGTCAATTATGCACACGTACACACACACACACACACACACACACACACACACACACACACACACACACACACACACACACACACAGTTATACACCGTGCCTTGCAGAAGTATGAACTGGAATTCAAATAGACTTTTCCCCATTTGATCAGCACGTTCATAGTATTTTATTGTACGGCAATAATGAGGACTAAAAAGTTGACATCTGTCGGCTGCACATACAGCTTCACGTCTTTTGAAGAATGTCTCCACCAGCTTTGCACATCTACAGATGGAGATGTTCCTCCGTTCTTCTGTGAGCTCAGTCAGACTGGATGGAGACGTCGAACGGTCACTTAAATCTCACCATGTATTCTGATGGGGTTGACTGGTCGTTTTAAACCATTAACATGCTGAACATGTGAACATTCCATTGTAGCTCTGCTTGTATGTTGAGAGTCATTGTCCTTCAGGAAAATGAAGCTCTGCCCCCGTCTCAAGTCTTCTGCAGACCATCATGTTCTCTTCATGCATTGGTCTCCAGCGAGCTTTGCCTCATGGTGATTCGTTTCCTGTAGCTGCTGAAGAGAAGCAGCCCACAGCATGGTGCTACCACCACGTGGTGTGCTCAGGGTGGTGTTGGGTTTCGGTCTTCTCTGAGCAGATCACCTTTCCATGTAAACTTTCCTTGACTTCCAGATGATGGACTGTTTTATATTGGTCCTTTACATAAAACCCCAATTAAAGAAATTTGAATCTGTAGTTCTACCATGAGGAGACGTAGAAAGGTCCCAGTGGGGTGAATACTTATGCAAGACGCTGTGTATGTGTACATACAAGTCAAAATAAATTGTATTTTTACAAACTCACCATCTTATCTGCCTGCTGCTTTCTGTCCATGTCCTGGAGAACTCTGCGAGGACAGACGAGGTCAGCATCATCTCAACGTCTTCCAAGTTTATGTTGCCATAACCACCTTGTGACCACCAGATCCTCGTCTCCTCCCTTCAGGAACTTGGTGTCTGAGGCTCTGCTCTCTCCCTTCTCTCGTTCTACCTCCACGGACGCACCTACCGGGTAACCTGGAGAGGATCTGTGTCGGAACCTTGTCCTCTTACTACTGGAGTTCCTCAGGGTTCCGTCCTGGGTCCCCTCCTCTTCTCGCTCTACACCAACTCTCTCTGCGCTGTTATTCGCTCACATGGCTTCTCCTACCACAGCTATGCTGATGACACCAACTAATTCTCTCAGCTAAATGACATGTAATGGAATGGAATGTATTAACAACGTCTACGTTGTCATATTAACGTTAGCATTTTAAGGAGTTTCCACTTATGTTTCTATGCATCAAACCATGTGTACTCATGTTGTGGTTTAAAGGACCCGTGGTATTTTACTATGGAGCCAAATCCAGGTCAAAAGTTTTGTTCATTTGAAAAACAAATGTGAACCTGAAAGTTCAAATTTTGCTGTTGAACATTGAAAAATACAACAATGTATTCAAAATAAAAAGTGGACGAAAATATTATATATAATAATAATATATATATATATATATTTCAGGATGAATAGTTTTGACTCAGCTCTATTTTTTTTAATAATAAAATATATTTTTTCAATCTTCACCTATATTTTTTTTTTGATATTCACTTTACTATATTTTTTGTTTGCAGATTTTATATTTTCTGATTCAAAACTTATATTTTCACTTTCACTGTTTTTTTTCAGATTCAGACTTTTGACCCTGATGTGGCGCAGGGGGCGGGGCATCAACTGGGAGGGGCGTGTCATCATGAGTGACAGCTTCCTGAACCGTATTGCCTTGAAGAGACGGAGGCCCGCCCCTTTCTCTTCACTATATTTAAGATTGGACGTAAAACCATTGACGCCAGAGACAAAGTCCTGTTTAGCGAGCTTAATGAAATGTCTGTAACACGCGTAGTTCTAAATACCACCAGGATCATTCAAAACAGCCCCCTTTTTACCCTGAAAGAGTCCCCCACAGAGTGCCTGTTCCTTTAAACGATAATGAGCAAGGGGGGCGAGATGGGGGGGGGCAGGCCAAGGCCATGTGAGAGACTCCCATGTCACAGTGACGAGAGAATGATAAGAAAGTTCATTCGCCCTCGAGCAGGACGTTTCTGACGTACGAGACCCCCGCTCATCCATGCCCCTAGAACCTCCGGACTCGACTGCTGCACCAGCATCCTCTACGGCCCCCCAACAAAATCCTCAACAAACTGTTCGACTGCTCACGTCCACCTGCCGCTATGAGCACATCACCTGGTCCTGAACCTCCACTATCCAAATATGACCCTAAACAACCTGCCCCCTACCTCTCAGACCTCCTCCCCCTCCACCCGTTGCCTCAGGTCCGCCAACGCGAACACCCTGAAGCCCATCAGGACGTCGGACCGCCCTCTGGAACCCTCCCCTTCCAAATCCACCAGGCTCCCACCGCATCACCATCCCAGCACGGCCCCGAAACCCACCTCTTCAAACGCGCTTCCACACGCAGACCCCCACAGGACTCGTTCATGTCGGTCGACATGCCAGACACCCAAAGCGACGTTCATAATACGACCCGTTTAAAAGGTGCTGATATTAACACCCGTGTGTGACATCACCGCGCTCAGTGTGGACGTTCACCTTTGTTGTAGCTGCTCCTTCTCCTCCTTCAGCTTCTTCAGTCGCTCCAACTTTTCAATGTATCTGCACGACAAAATATTAAAATATGTACATCAGATCAGCACAGAGAATGATGTCATAGTTCTTTACTTTGTTGCTGTGGCCCCCTGGTGGTCTCGCAGGGCCCCCTGGTGGTCTCCTGGTGGTCTCTGAGGCCTTGTTTTGGAAACGGACCTCTGACATGAGGACAGTTATTTGGGGGACGTCTTACTGAGCAGAGACACGTAACCTGAACACGAATCACTGCTCAGTTAGCTGCTAATGCTAACTAAACAAGGCTGCTCTATTGAGTTGGTGGGGCGACTAGATTATTAGATGACTAGATTATTAGATTATTAGATGACTAGATTATTAGATTACTAGATTATTAGAGTATTAGATTTCAAACATGTAAAGAAACTTATTTGTCGAGTTATTTGAGATTCAACTGGATTCTTGAAACTAGATCTGATCAAACACGTATATATAAAACTAAATGATATCGGAATAACAAAGATACAAAACACAGGATTATTGTTTTCATTATGGATATTCACTTTTCAATCGGTTTTACACATGGATTATTTGTACAAACAGCTGATCGCTTGTTTATTCCTCCAAAACAACTTCAGCGATGTGAATCAGCAAAAGTTGAGGATTTGTTAACTGAACTCAGCGATGAAACGTCGTGTGGAAGCCGACGTGTTGTGTGTGACTGCGCGGGAGTTGGAGCTCCACACACCGGCCCTACCTCTCCGTGTTCCTCCCGTCCAGGGACACGAAGTCTCCGGCCTTGACGCAGCGGGCGCAGGTCAGCCTGCGGCGGGAGGTGCTGCACAGCGGGCACCGCTCCACCGCCACGTACAGACCCTCCGCGTCGTCCACCGACTCCACCATCAGGCAGCGCGGCGCGGGGGGACCCGCGTGCGGCTGCTGGGGCCGGAGGGGTGGCCTCCCGCCGCCGGAGGATGAGGCGGCGCGATCCGGGCCGAGCGGCTGGAGCCCCGCCGGGGACGCCATGGACGGGAAAGCTAGGGGCTAGCTAAGCTAACTGGCTAAGCTAAGCTAGGGTATTGAAGCTAGCGGGAGCTGTCCGCGCGTTCTACTCCTCCATGTCGGTCACGTGGCTTTAACGGTCAGAACAGACAGCGAGCCGACAGATGTGTTTTTGTTTTGATGCGCGAGCGACGAGTCCGCCACTTCCGGTTTCCTCTGAAAAACGTGACCGGTTTGTTTATCAAGTGACGTAATCGTTGTGGGCGGAGTCAGTGAAACGCTGCAACTTCAGTAACACCAGTGTCTCTCAAACTGAGGGGCGCGACCCTCTATTCCATTCAATTCATTTTATTTCGTACACATGACACATTGCACAGAGCATCTAGTGTGTCTGTGCTACCGGAGGTGCGTCGCATCGCAATTATTTCATTTCAAGAACTTTATTGCGAACTTCCCATCTTACAAAAGTACAGTTTAAACGGACTGCTGTTGCCTCTCGAAACAAAATACAGACCCAAGCTGAACATTGAACATGAATTGAGGCGCTGCATCAAGTCTACATTACATCACATGTCAGTTATCTGACGCTTTTATCCAAAGCGACTGGATGAGCTGCAGAGGTGGAATGGTGGTAGCAGGAGACCTGCAGGAGAGAGTCACAGTAGTCCAGGAGGGAGACGACGAGAGCCTGAATCAGTACCTTCTGAGTGAGAAGAGGACGTGTTCTCCTGATGTTGTAGAGCGAGTATCTACAGGATGGTGTTGTCAGTGATGTTGGAGTCAGGGAGAGTCGGCTGTCGACGTCACGCCGAGGTTCCTGCAGTCAAAGTGGACGTTAACACGGAGTCTCAAAGTTAACAGTCAGGTCCTGTGAAGGAGAATCTTTTCCCGTAAAGAGAAGTAGTTCAGTCTTGTCGGGGTTGATCTTCAGATGGTGGGCGGATCCACTGAGAGATGTCAGTCAGACTCTAACCGAGAACCACTGATGGAAGGAACTGTCCAAGGAGCTCAGACAGAATCGTGGCACAGCACAGATCTGGCCAAGGCAACAAAAGAATTTCTGCAGCACTCAATGTTCCTCAGAACAGTGGCCTCCATGACCCTTAAATGGAAGAAGAACTCTTCCTAGACCTGAGACGTCCAGCCAAACTGAGCAATCGTGGGAGAAGAGCCTTGGTGAGGTGGAGCGGTGAAGAAGAACCCAAAGATCACTGTGGCTGAGCTCCAGAGACGCAGTAGGGAGATGAGAGAAGGTTCCACAATGTCAACGAGTGGCTTCAGAACATCTCTGAGAGACCTGACGATGGCGGCTCACCAACGTTCACCATCCAACCTGACGGAGCAGCAGAGGAGGAAGGCTCATGGCTGCACCAGCTCAAAGGTGCTTCTACTCAAGACTGAGCAAAGGCTCGGAATACTTATGACCATGTGATGCTTCAGGTTCTCTTTAATACATTTGCAAAGATTTCTACATTTGTTTTTTTCTGTGGAGTAAATTAATGAGAAATAAAATGAACTTTTGATGAAGAGTGAAAATTTTAAAGGGGTCTGAATACTGTACCCACTGTATTTAGAATAAGTAAATAAAAAGTTAGACTGAATATTCTGAAATAGCTACAATGGAAATAACATTTTAAAGAGTTATAAGTTCTTCATTATTTGAAATCTAAATGATTTAAATCAGATACTTCTGACTTCATGCTGTATATTCATGGGTTTAATCAGCTTAAATCGGATTTAAAAATACATAATCAACATTTTTTAACACATTTATTTTCTTTCTGGAGAGCGCAACGTTCAACAGAAACTCACTAACAAACATAAAATAGATGATTTATTTACAGATAAACAGGAAGTGATGTCACTGTTTCCTGAAGCCTCTCAGGATCGGGTAAATGTTTTCAAACGCCTCGTAGATCTCCTCTCGCTCTTTGGCTCCTGGAATCAAACACACAGCTCTGCAGTTCTTACACCTTCAACGAACCAGCGAGCCACACATCATTAACCTGAACACGCACATTGTCTTATGATTACATCCACTGATTGTTGTGACACAACACATTAGTTTCTATGGCAACAACGGGAGTCTGAGGTGTAAAGGTGATTAAAGTGAGCGCTCCTCTGAACCACGTTACAGTGCTGGTACCCTCTAAACCTTTCTGTCAGGGCCCCCCATTCTAAGACCTCCACACGTTACCAGTCAGAACCACTTTCCCCGACACGAAGATGAGCAGGACGATTCGGGGCTTCACCATTCGATAGATGAGGCCTGGAAACAGCTCCGGTTCATAGCTGCAGACACCGAGAACCTTTTCATCACTCACAATAACCTGATTATTCAAGGAAACAGCTACAAAGATCTAGAAGCGGCTTCCAGGCTGACAAACACTACAAGTTGACGTCTTGTTACCTGAGCTGGTTTATTCTGGTTTGACAGAGCCGTTTCGCCCTGCGTACAGTATTTTTTGGGAATGTAGACTAAGCCCCTGTCCTGGTCTTTACCTGCTGAACTGCCGGTGGGTCAGAACCAGTCCCTCCAGCCTGATGGGGAAGCACACGTCACAGCTGGCTACCATGTTCTGGATCTTAAAGTCCATGAAGCGGGCGGGGAACCCGAGTTTCTGAACCACCCGAGCGTACTTCCTGGCCGCCAGTCGAGACTGATCCTCACTGCGTGGTCGACGGGCCGACCGGTGATCAGACAGACAGGTACAGACACACAGGTGATCAGGTGGGCAGACAGACAGGTACAGACACACAGGTGATCAGGTGGGCAGACAGACAGGTACAGACACAGGTGATCAGGTGGGCAGACAGACACACAGGTGATCAGGTGGGCAGACAGACAGGTACAGACACACAGGTAAGCAGGTGATCAGGTGGGCAGACAGACAGGTACAGACACACAGGTGATCAGGTGGGCAGACAGACAGGTACAGACACACAGGTGATCAGGTGATCAGACAGACAGGTACAGACACACAGGTGATAAGGTGATCAGGTGGGCAGACAGACAGGTACAGACACACAGGTGATCAGGTGGGCAGACAGACAGGTACAGACACACAGGTAAGCAGGTGATCAGGTGGGCAGACAGACAGGTACAGACACACAGGTGATCAGGTGGGCAGACAGACAGGTACAGACACGCAGGTAAGCAGGTGATCAGGTGATCAGGTGGGCAGACAGACAGGTACAGACACGCAGGTAAGCAGGTGATCAGGAGGGCAGACAGGTACAGACACACAGGTAAGCAGGTGATCAGACAGACAGGTACAGACACACAGGTAAGCAGGTGATCAGGTGGGCAGACAGACAGGTACAGACACACAGGTAAGCAGGTGATCACACAGGTAAGCAGGTGATCAGGTGGGCAGACAGACAGGTACAGACACGCAGGTAAGCAGGTGATCAGGTGGGCAGACAGACCTCTTGGCTCCTGTACAGACCATCTTCCCGGAGCTGAAGATCAGTGTGGTGGTTCGTGGTTCTCTGATCCTCATTATGACAGCTGCAAAACGCTGGAACACAACAACAATCACTCCACCTTTACTGCGTGCTAAGCTACGGCTAACCATTACACCCCACAGTACCTTCGGGTTGTACTCTGCGTTTCTGGCCTGGAGGGCGATGAACTTAAGATCCAAAGGACAGCCGAGGTTCACTGTGGAGACGATGTTCCTGTGGGACACACAAGTACTATTACTACGGATGAAGTACTAATACTAAAGATGAGGTGCTAGTACTTCAGATGAAGCAGTAGCTTACTGTAGCTGGGGGATGATTCCTGACTTCTCTGTCACAGGGGTCATAGGGGTCATGGGGGTCATTGGGGTCATGGGGTAGAAGGGGGAGACGCCGGTCCCCGGTCCGGACATGGACGGCCCCTGTTCGGACTCTGCTGTGGCATCTTGGGAGTTGTAGTCTCCACTGATGCCGCTGTCCTGAGACACGTCCAGAGGGACGATCTGACTGTCAGCTGGAACCAAAGCACAGAGGTCATCATGTGACCTCCAAGAGGCCACGCCCCTCATCCAGTCACGAGGACATGGACGTCTTCGGTTGACGTCGTACCTGTGTTGTCGTGGCGACTCTGCTCATCCCGTGAACTGAGTTCATCAGGTAGGAAGCTGAGGTCGAGCTCCTCAGCCACCTGCACGCCCCGGGAGGGGGCGGGACCCTTCCCCGGGGGGGGCGGGCTCTGAAGGTCCAGCTCCTCCCCCAGAAGAAAGTCAGATTCCTGCAATAAAAAGTCAAATAAAACAATCATGCTTTTATTGAGAGGTTGTTTAATATTGTTTTGTATTATTCTTCTAGTTTTACCTTCTGACAGGTGAATCTTTCGTAAACAATTCATTAATTTTAAGAGACTGTCAGCTGATGGAAGTTTAGTCTTTATCACACGGTGTAAAAAGCAGCAGAGTTGACACACACTGAGTGTGGGGGGCTGGTCTCCCACGTCACAGATGCTCGTTTACACTTTACAACAGGATTCTTTACAATATATATAAGAAGTACATGTTTCTTTCATGTGTGCTGAGCTGCTTGCTTACATGCTTGAATGTTTCTATTCATTTCATGGTTCCACCTACAACCTCATTGTCACTGTATCATAGATATTAAATACTATATTAATCACTATCGATGTAGAGACACAGAAGAGGTTCAACTTCATTTCTAGTGATGTTTGTGCATTTACCTGTACGAGGACCACACTGATTATCAGCCTCTTGATGTTTGAGACAAACGCTAGGTGTGTGTGTGGAATGTGTCCCTTTCCATTAAAACATGAACGGATTCATTATTGTTACTTTATCAAACCATCTCTGTGCTTTGTGTTTAACGTGAATAAATATTAGATATACACATCTCAGTGTAATCCAGTAAAGTTCAGCTGCTCCTCTTCATCTTCATCAGAAACATTACAGACTGGACAGCAGTTCTGATCTCACTCATTCACATATTTGGGCTCATTCTTTAATGAGATTTACATATATGTATATGTACTTTTGTGACCAGGCGACTTCAGCGAGTCCCTGAGGGGTCAGAGGTCAGGAGGGATATTGGGATTGGGCCTAACTCTCAGCTCATCACATGTTCCCTGATGATCTAAGCAAAGCTTTCTCATATGAGACCACATCTACTTACATTTGCAATGGAGTCATCGAAGTAACGTTCCAGTGCCGACTCGTCCATGAGAAAAGCACCATCGGACTGTATTTTGGATACAGGACCTGATCCGGAACCTTCTGGGTCCACACTGAGGTCCACACAGGTGCCTCCAATCCTGAGCTCATCAACAGACTGAGAAGGTCCTCCAAGACACAGTGTGTGAACTGAACCAGACGACAACACACAGGTACAACAGTGAACTACAAACCACTACATGATGAAAATAAATAAACACAAGAAATGAGAACGGTTGTCATCTCCTTCATATCCCGTTGCTTAGTTCAGATCTAATTTTAAATTCTTAGTTTATTTCATCCTCCCACCTGCAGGGGGGACCTGCTCACCTCAACCGCTCCAGGGACCCAGTCCTGCGCATGCGCAGCGGGTGTAAACAGAGCAGCATGGCGCCGTGGTCTCCCGACGGAGTTCATTGGTGATCGATGATCGTTCGATCAATATCAGACGGCGAGAACGGACTTGCGTTCCCGCGAGACCAGACCGGGGAGTCCGGGAGAACGGAGACCGGTCACAGCTGGAACAGCTGCCACAGAATAATTAGGCAAAATGTCTCAAAGGATCAGATCACAGTTGTTGTTGTTATACAGTCAAACATCTTTCTAAGGAGATGAAGAGGAGCAGCTGTAGTTCTTTACTGGATCACACTGACAGGTCTTTAGTTTGTATTCATATTAGATGGAAGAAACACATAAAACGTTACTGACGTGAACATTTAATTCAGGGCTGTTGTATTACATCACACTGCATACGCTTTATAAAGGTTTCATAAAGTAAGAGGAGGTTGGATACAACAATGAAACAGTATTTTACTGGATAGTAACACACACACACACACACACACACACACACCCCTACCGTTTGTCTTCTTGTTACTCAAACATTTAAGAGGCTGATAATCTGTGTGGTGGTAGTGATCAATGAGGCTACCTATATATATATATATATATGTGTAATATATATATGAGCATAGAACATATATACATATAGTCGCAGCCGAAGTGACGTATGCGGTCGATGAATGCGTCCTAAGGATGCAGCCTAGCGACCTTGAGCCACAGCTAATAACCCAAATAACATGAAGGAGAAAGATCACATCGCGGATGTTTCCTCCCTGACAAACTTCCGGTTGTTTATGTGCGATGACGTAGAAACAAGATGGAGTCTTTGAAGAAGCGTGTGGCCGAGTTTTCACAAGAGGCTCATGGTGAGACTACAGATAATACTACAGCTAGCACTACTGCTAGCACTGCTGCTAGTGCTACTGCTAGCGCTACGGCTAGCACTACAGCTAGGTCCACTGCTATTGCTACTGCTAGCACTACTGCTAGGTATACTGCTAGTGCTACTGCTAGCACTACTGCTAGGTATACTGCTAGTGCTACTGCTAGGTCTACTGCTAGTGCTACTGCTAGCACTACTGCTAGGTATACTGCTAGTGCTACTGCTAGCACTACTGCTAGGTATACTGCTAGTGCTACTGCTAGCGCTACTCAAGCACTACTGCTAGGTATACTGCTAGTGCTACTGCTAGCGCTACTGCTAGCGCTACTGCTAGCTATACTACTAGTTCTGCGAGTATTAATGCTAGTACTACATTAACCTGTACTGGTGATAGTGTGCAACACAGATCTGAGTGAATTATAAATTATCATCAAGGTTTTATACTAATAATGTTATTATTTAATAAAAAATGAATAGAATTATAACCCTGATTTTATATATGTTTTTTCTTGTTTAAGTCAAATTCCTTGTAAGTCTTGACATATTATGGCAATAAATGTTTCCTGATTCCTAATACCCACACTTCTACTACAGGTACTACTAATTCTAATACTACCGCTACTACAGGTATTACTACTGACTGGCACGAGTAGTACCACTACAGTACTGCTACTACTCACACTGTTAATAAAAGTACAATATGCACAGATACTATGGATACTTCAGGTACTACTAATGGCTGCCAGTACTGGTGGGTAGTGACTAGTACAGGTACTATTTATACTGCAGATACTGCTCCTGACAGGTAGTACTAGCGAGTAGTAGTAACATTATCAGGGTGTCTATTGATTACCTTTCAGATCTGTATCTGAACCAATCGGTGCCTTTCCTGGAGGGGTCACCTGATCCGCTGCAGTTCTACCGCGACTGGATTGGTCCAAACAAGCCCTGCATCATCCGCAACGCCTGCAGCCATTGGCCGGCTCTGACCAGGTGGACGCCGGAGTACCTGCGGTGAGGACGCTGCTCTTCTTCTTTGTGGTGTTGGAACGCGGCCTCACGTCGGCTTCCTGTTGTCCACAGGGAGAAGGTGGGGTCAAAGGTCATCACCGTGGCGGTGACGCCCGACGGCTATGCCGACGCGGTTAACGGGGACCGCTTCGTGACCCCCGAGGAGAGACGCATGAGCTTCTCCTCCGTGCTCGACGTCATTGAGGGGAAGGTGAGAGGCTCCGCCCCCTGGAAGTCATTGATCCGCTGATCGTCAGATTATCAGTTATCAAAGATGTCAGTCTGAATAATGATGTCTTCTGGTTGCAGGAGCACGTGGGCGTGTTCTACGTCCAGAAGCAGTCCTCCAATCTTCTGGATGAGCTCCCGGAGCTCACAGACGACCTCGAGTCGCACGTTCCTTGGATGAGCGACGCGCTGGGTGAGTTCACACTGCGTGTTACAGAAAGACAAACCGTTAAATTCAAAAACGTTTTATTAAGATTAGAGTGATGACCTCAACCGTGTTTATATGTATTTAACATTAAAGCTTCAGTTTGTCCTTTTTATGGGATGTAGAATGTTCCGATGTCACACTGGAGCACGCGACTACAACCCCCACCCCCCGTTTGGAGACTACCAAACAGGTTGTTCCTGTGATAGTTGACAACGGTTTCCATGGAGATAAGCCCCTCCCCATCTCCGACGTGACTGAAGCAAATGACCACAAAGGGTCTTTGTGTTTGTCTTCACAAACTCTTCACCTCCTCCTGAAACAGCGGAAGACTCTCCATCATCGTCCTCCGCAGTAGTCCAATCTGTTCCTAGATCGTTCCTGCAGGAGGGAGCGTGGACCTGGGGGGTGGCCGAGGGTCAACGGGGTCATGAACTCGTTAGTCGGATGGCAGTAGAATCCAAGATGGAACTACAGCAGCCATGTGCACGTTCTTCACTACTCCCTTTCCATTATGTTGTAATAATAATATTCAATAGCATCAGATCACGTTCAGTCTCTAATTATTTTTTTTCCACCAGGAAAGTTACCAGACGCCGTAAACTTTTGGCTCGGAGAGGCGAGCGCTGTGACTTCCAGTAAGACCTGAACGCCACACCCGTTGTATAGTGTGTAACACGTCTTAGTACACACGTGTGTGTGTGTGTGTGTTTTTAGTGCACAAAGATCACTATGAGAATCTGTACTGCGTGATCTCTGGGGAGAAGAACTTCATCCTGCTGCCGCCCACTGACCGACCTTTCATTCCTTACGGTAACCATAGCGCCCACGCCCGCCATCCTTTAGAGCAGCCATGCAGTAACCATGACAACCCGTCCGTCAGGTGTGTACCAGCCGGCCGTTTACCGGCAGCGGGATGACGGTGAGTTTGAGGTCGTCAACCAAAGCGACTCTGAGAAGGTGCGTTCAGGCGACTGCCAGTTAATCTCAGCGCTCTATTCTATTTAATACCCTGCTGAACCTAACCCCTCCACCCCGCCCAGGTACCGTGGATCCCTCTGGACCCTCTGGATCCAGATTTGGACCGGTACCCCGAGTACCGGAGAGCTCGCCCACTCCGCTGCAGCGTGAAGGCCGGAGAGATGTTGTACCTCCCGTCGCTGTGGTTCCACCACGTGCAGCAGTCACATGGCTGCATAGCAGGTACAAACACTGGGGAGCCTGAACGCACCACACATACAAACACTGGGGAGCCTGAACACACCACAGGTATAATAACTATATAGAGGCAAATAAAGGAACCAGTTGCTCAGTTTAAAGACAACAATCAGTACTGACGTTGTTTCCTCTGCTGCAGTTAACTTCTGGTACGACATGGAGTACGACATCAAGTACAACTACTTCCAGCTGCTGGAGGCGCTGTCTGAGGTCACACGGCCGCCGTGACCTCACAGCATGACATCATCGTGCGTGTGGACATGAGACAGAAATAAAGGTTCCTCCAGCGTGTGAAACGAGTCGAGTCTCTTTGAACCTGAACAAGATGAGAAAGCTCTTTATTAAACAGGAAGTGCAGCCTGAAAACCACCAACTCTAAAAACATAACCTTTTTATATATATATATAATCTGTAATATTGCAGCGTCTCCGGACACAAGGCCACGTTTTCCTTTTTCCCTTCAAACAATAAGATGATTATCGATCAGCTGATTGAAGCTCATGTTTCCTTTAGACTTTATGATTTATGTACAAGTGTAACACAAACAAGGTGCAGATTAAATCCCTCTGAAGCTCCGCCTCCTCAAAGGCAGCAGTTGATCTGTTAAGAACAGCTGATTGATCATTCTGTAGTGACCTGACTCTTCATCGTGATGAAGATGAAGAGAGGGGTCTGTGAACAGAGTCAGCATCAACGATCATAATCAATCCATTACAGTTTAGTTCAAATCAAGATATGAAATATAGATTTACATCATCTGAGCAGCAGTGAGGAGGATGACGGAGAGGAAGAAAGTGAAGAAGAGGAGCTGGGGGAGGTCCTGTCTGAGACTCCTCCTCCTGCTCCGATCGTGTGACGGAGCCATGAGGAGACGGAGGAGCTGCAGGTAAGGACTTTTTTAATGTTGCATGATGGGAACTGTAGTTCTCACACACAGTCAGTGGTTGCTCGTCCTGTAAATCGGCATGTTCATGCTGTGGAACGCCGGCACCCAGCGGTTGTCATGGAGACCAACGTTACAGCCGGGTGCGTCCCTGTGCGCGCCGTGGCAACACATCCAGTAGCCGGGCCCGTAGGGCAGCGCCTGGCAGAACGGCTTGTGGTGCCAGCGGCACGGCGACACGTCGCCACGCCCGTACCGCCTCTTGCACTGCTTGCAGGGGTCGTCACGGTACCGGGGGTCAGACACCCACAGCGAGTCGGCGGGTCGCACGCCATAGTTGTTGATGACAAAGCAGAAGTACCGGCAGCTGCACTTCAGCGCGGCGAGGCTCCGCGTGGGCAGCAGCCGCAGCACAGCCAGCAGGAGGTGGGGCGGCAACGCGGCGAGGAACGGCCGCGGCTCCAGCAGCTGTTGCAGGCGGCGCCGTGTTGTCAGGAAGTCCTGTGACGCACGCCGATTCGGAGGCACATTAGCGGCGTCCTCCTCGTCCAGGGGCTGATCCGCCCTCCTCCTCTTCTCAGATTGGCCGCTGGAGTCCAAACCGGGAGGATGTGGGTGGTGCTCCGTGCTGTAGGTAATTCCGTAATGAGGGGGGCGGGGCTGTGGGGTGGTAGGTGGAGACAGAAACAACAAGCCTGGCAGAGGCTCTGCCTCCTTGAGCAGAGGGGGCGGGGCTCCTCTCGGCGTCGGCACCCCCTGGGCCTTAACCGAGGGGGGCGTGGACGGAGCTGGTTCTGGGTAGCCGGTTGGCACTCTGCCCAAACTCTGAGCCACTGGCGATGACGTCATTGATGAAGGCTGGCAGGGGGCGGGGCTCTGATCCCCAGGGGCGGGCAGCGCACGTCCCACCGCCCTCAGGCTGTTGCTCCTCGACAGATCTCCCTCTGACCTTCTCTTCAGAGACTCGGACTCAAGCTTGGCCACCATGTCAGACACCCTGACGCTCTCTGGCTCCTCCTCCC
Source organism: Gasterosteus nipponicus (assembly GCA_014132575.2). NCBI lineage: Eukaryota > Metazoa > Chordata > Actinopteri > Perciformes > Gasterosteidae > Gasterosteus > Gasterosteus nipponicus. The sequence goes on along the minus strand of BMAF01002728.1, from coordinate 12,139 downwards.
TGACCTCTGGGGGCGGAGCTCTGGACAGTGTGAGGGTGGTGGAGCTCCTCTGCAGGGTGAGCAGTGGTTTGGAGTCTAGCTGCTTCTCACTGGCTCTCTGCTCCAGGAACGCCACCATCTCCACCACCGAGACCTTCTGCTCCTCCGTCAGCGCCTCGCTGCCAGATTGCCATGGAGACGGATGCAGTGCATCCTGGACCCGGTTCCTCTGGAGCTTCTGGTTGCTCCCTGACCTGCGGCGCCTCTTGAAGCCGCAGTTCTCCTCCCAGCTTCCCTTCACCTTCCCGGCCCGTAAGAGTCCCGTCACGGGGCCGGGCGAGCGCTCTGAGTCCGAGGCATAGATGGCGATCTTCTCTCGCACGTGACCGGGCCTGATGACAGTCCAGATGTCCGGCGGTGCGTCGGCGTCCTCCTCGGTGACCACCACTTTGTTCTTGCCGATGAATCCGAGCGGGAGCCGGCTGCTGCTGATGTTGCCATGGCTACCGCTGCATGTCCTCACAAACAGGCTGCACAGAGACGTCTGAACGCCGGACGCGCCAAGACGCAACTCTGAGCGGGCGAGCTTAGGGTGAGACTTCAGGTGCATGATGGTCCTGAGAGAGACAGACAGACGGGTCAATCAGAATTTTCAGGTTATTTTGACTAAATGAAAACTGGTCGTAGCAAGCAAACAAGGACTTAATATTTAAGCTGAACAGTTTCTTCTGTTCATAGAGACGAGTAAGTGTCATTGCGAACGCCGTCCCCGGCGACAGGAATCCTGAGACGCCGCCATTCTGCGGTTTGTGTCTACCAACATCTAGAACACTCGTCATGAACCCAAATCATTAAGCCACACCTGCTGGAGAGCTTCAAGTCTGGACTACAAAGACAAACGTATGCATTTGAACATGCTCCAAACACAACTCCAACAAGTATTACGGCTATAAAACAAACTACATCGTGCACATATTGATCAGCGCTAGAAGCGAACAACAGAACATATAAGATAAAGGGACATTTCTCTCAGACAAACCTCCCACAGCTGCAGGGACACTAAAGCTGCTGTTCTGCTTTACTAAAGTAAAAGCAGATACGTGACACCTCTGGTGGGCAGTAACAAAGTACAAATACTTTGTTACCTTAAGTAGAAACCTTGGGTATCTATACTTTAGGGGAGTATTTATTTTTCAGACTCCTCCTTACTTCTTCTCCTTACAGTCTGTACTTTCTACTCCTGACATGCTGATTCCACGTAACGTTGGATGAGAATCCTCATGACCGCGGGTTCGCCGTAAATGGTTTTTTCTAACTTTATTGAGAGTCTGGCACCACACGGAGACTTGCAAGTAGCGCAGCGTTAAATAAAGTGATGTGTGTCTTAATGCGGCTTTAGAAATCAACACATAGGGACTGAAACGGGTCATTTGGTTATCAATGTTTTGATTGATAACCTGCAGTCTTTATAGTCTGCAGTCTTTATAGTCTGCAGTCTGCCGAATCACCGGGAACAACGTGTCCGTCCTCCGACTCGTGTCATTAAGTCGTCACTGTAAAGTGCGTTCTGCTTTTATCTGTTGTTATACATCACGCGGGTGACACATTGTCCCTCTGCTGTTGTCACGTGATCTTAAGGCTCCTTCGATCACATTGTAACGGACTGACATGTTCTGTGTTCTGGTTACACGTTAAGAGTTTGTCCTTAATGGACATTTTCTTTCCCTTACATTACTTTTATACTTTAAGTAGTTTTGAAACCAGTACTTTTATACATAAGTAAGCTTGAGTTGATACTTCAACTTGTACAGAAGTCGTTTTAAAGCCGAGTATCTAGACTTCTACTTGAGTAATGAATGTGAAGAATAACCTGAACTCCCTGTCACACTGGGTTTACCTCCAGGCCGCGTGCGGATTGGCTGACGGTGGGGGGAGGGGCGTGGTCTTGTTTTGAGTGACAGCTCTTCTGATCCTTCAGCTTCACATCCTCTCAGATGTTCAACGTCTCTTCCTCCTCCTCAGGATACACACACACTGTCTCTCTGGAACACACACACACACACACACACACACACACACACACACACACACACACACACACACACACACCATCAGATCAGACTGTATGATGTATACTACACACACATACACAGACAGACATGCTGAATCGGCTTTTGGAAGAGCGAACTGCTGTACGAGTTGATAATCGACTCAAACATGTAATAAGTACTGGTTTCAAAACTAGCAAGTATCAAAGTGATGGGAAAATGTCCGTAGGATGAGCTCTTGGCGTGTGACAGACACCCAGAGGTATGTCAGTCCCGTACAGATCGAGCTAGATCAGGTGTTTGGCTCGGAGAGAACGTGTCACCCGTGCTGTTTGGATAAGCTTGAGGCACACGACATTACGGAGTGTTTGTTAAGCTTCGACGATATCTGAAATCTGGATCTTAAGTTATTTATAAAACTTCGTCCCACTCTATGTTCTGTTTGTTAAACTCTGGCACTGGTCAATGTATTGCGACAGTTGCCAACAGACGACTCTTTGTTGAATTTCCTCGTTCCCGAAAATGCGCTGCATCAGACACTGAAACTCTCCGGCGGTGTGATGACTTTGGGTTCGTGACGGTGTTCTGATGGTGGTGCCGCGTGCGATCTCAGATTCCACGTAAGCGGGCGGTCATGCTGTTACACAGTGCTCACATGAACGAAGAGACGTTCGCAGTGGAGTCGCGTTTGCTGCTACGACCGGTTTTCATTTGGTCAAAAATAACCTGAAAATTCTGATTGACCCTCGCCGTCTTAATGCTTCTTCTCGGGACCATCGCCGCTGAAATCTCGCCTAACTTCGCCGGCTCAGTTAATAACTGGCGGCGTCGTTCGGGCGTCTGTGCGGCCCCTGATTTTGTGAAGGACATCGGCGGTAGCCATGGCAACATCAGCGCGGCGGCCGACTTCCTTTAAATAGGCAGGCCTGAGTGATGCGGGCGGCGCCGACGCCTGCGGGCTGTAATCGAGCCGGTCAAAGATCGCCATCTATGGACGTCAGCTTCAGCCCGGCCCCGTGGGGCGGACCAGGCGTAGCCTGAAACATCATCTTGGCGGAAGATAACAAACCACCGCCGCCCTACACTGTCGAAACTCCTTCGGAGGAGCCGAAAATATTGTCTGACATGGTAACCAGCGGTCTCTGAAAGAAGGTCGGAGATTCTGTCAGAAGCAACGGCTGGTGACGGGCGATCTTTCGCCGCCCCTGGTCTTCGCCCTGCTCCAGCCTTCATCAATGACGTCGTAAGCCGATGTCAGTACCCAGCTCGTCAGCGCCCCCTGGTAAGAACGTGCGGCTTGGCGGCGCCCCTGCTCAGGGAGAGCGACGCTGCCGGCTTGTTTCTGTCCACCTACCACCCGCAGCCCGCCCCGTGCCAGTACCCTGGCGGCACTGCGGTAATCTGAAGGAGGCGGATCGGCCTGGCGCCCCGCTAATGTGCGAGTCGGCGTGGCGTCTGGTTTCTGACCGCGGCGCCACTGGCCTTCTTTGGGCAGCGACGTTTCGCGTTGCCTTCCCCTGCTGGCTGTGCTGCGGCTTTGCTGCTGCGAGCGCCCTGCCCTTTGAGAGTCAACGGCTTTGCCCCTGCACTTCTGCTTTGTCATCAACAACATGGCATAGCGACCGCCGACCAAGCGCTGACCCGACGCGGGCGACCTGGCGAGTAAGCTGTAAATAACGGCAATGTATGCGCTGTACCTGAAAGCCGTTACCCGCCGACCTACGATATATTGCCCGCGGCACTTTGGCGAACCAGCCGTAACCGCTGCTAACACCACTATCTCATCGATATCTTCTCATTGGTGTAACTATGTGGTTGATCTCTCACGGATGAAGTCAAAGTCTATACAGGAAATGATCGTCGGCTGTTCTTGGCACGAACTCGACTGCTTTGCCTTTGAGACTTTCGGGAGACATCTTGCACTGTTTATTTTGCATTGCATAAATCATGAGATAAAAGCATGGCTTCAATCGCTGATCGATGAAGGAAGAAAGCGTGACGTGAGCATCCACGTACCAGATTGCTAGCTCAAAGGCGTGTTTGGGATTGGTGAACTCGAACCTGTTTGTAAAACTTTCTCTTGTTCAATTCCGAAGATTCGACTGGATTTCACGCTGGAGAGCAACTGGCTTTCTGTCTCATCTCCTGCGCGATGATCATGCTGGTCGCGACGTCGCGGGTACGGCGCCTCCAGCAGCTGAAAACTCGCGCGTGTGTCGCTCCCATGTCATGCCGAGATTGATCTGTACGGTGTTGTCTTTTAAACTGAGCGGCTGGGCCTATTTGCCTCACATATGGTGTGCCGCGTGATTGATGTTCAGCTTCCCCCGTGTTTGTGTGATGATTTTTGACGCACTGCTTGTCGGCCATGTGTTTCTTGCGCGTGTTTCGCTGCAGCGGTGGCGGCTTCATTCTTTCGGGCCTTGTCCCGAATCGGATCCGGGAGATGAGTCACGTTGCCGCAAATGGAAGAGGTCAGATAACAGAATATCAAGCCAAATCAAATGGCTGAGAGATTAACGGTAAAGCTTTTGATGAGCACTCAGCTCGATATCCCATGCCGGCTGTTGCCGTGGCGGCCGGCAGGCAACGTAATTTGCGTATTTGCTAAGAGATTGGCGTGTATGGTCCGTGAAGGTAGATTCGTCGTGAGCTGGGATAATGATCACGCGTGCAGGCTACTCATAGTCTTTGTGCATACACACACTGCGTGTTTCGTGTTACTACGCATACAGCCGGTATTGTGGCATTCGGAGTCTTACTGGAGATCACACTTCTCGGCCAAGAGATTTGGCGTCAGCCTTTTCACGGTGGAAAAAAGCGCAATTAGAGGCTGAGCGTGATCTGACTGCTATTGAGTATATTGTGCATCAGCATGTGGAAGAAGTAGTGAAAGAGAGCGTGCGCATAACTCTTTCATATTCCCATCTTGAACTACTGCCGTCGACTAGTTCATGACCCCGTTGACCGGCCCCAGTCGCTGCCTGCGAAGCGTCTGGCTAGACAGACTGCTGCGGGGTGATGGAGTCTTTCGCTGTTTCGGGAAGTGGGCTGGTGGCCGCAGACCGCTTTGTGTCATTCTTCGATCGTCATTATCACGAAGGCTGTTTGTTTATTGGTAAAAAGCGGAGAGTGGTCGATGCTCCGGTGTATTTGTCAGGCGTACCCATCCATAAAGGGCAGAGCTGGCTTTGTATTGAAATGCATATGGCGTTGGCTCATCTCTGTCTTAATAAAACGTTTTGGCGCGGGCTGTCTTTCTGCTGGCTGCGCGTGTAATTTTCGCCCAGCGTGGCTCATCCAGCGACCTCGGCTTTGTAGCTTTCGTTCATCAGAAAGGTGGAAGACTGCAGACAGGCTCGCCCGCGCTCAACCGAAAGATATCGTGACTGACATCTTTGATAACGCGATGTCGACGATCGCTGATCCTTCGGGAAGTGGAGACACCGCCTTCCTCGTGACGTCGGCAGCGATCGCGTCTGCTCACCGGTGTCGCAGCGTCCCGGTCAGCGTCTGTGTGGACAAAATGACGTAATATGATCCGGTAAGTATTCCGGCTGGCGGTCGCCGACCCGGAAAGGCGCGTTAATTCAGTATACGAATCGCGAAGGCAATGAACGCACGATAATGTTACTTTACTGCTCGCTGGTACGTCAGAACGTATCTGCGACTGTAAGCTGTACTGTACTACCGGCTGCGTGGCGCACCGGTATCCTCACATTGATGGCGATCGGTGGCGTCAAATATCCCAGCATATGCAGGCTGATAACTGGCATTACGGTCGTAGGCGCGGTATTCATTATCATTCGCTCAAAGTCTATCGACGCTATCACCCGCAGGTTAATCTCGTGCTGCATTGTCTCGCCGGACAATCAGTATCAACAGCATTAATAACCCAGTAATTAACAGTAACGCCCAGCAGTAGCAACAGTAGCTGCCTGGCGACAGTGCTTGGCGGTAACGCTAGCGGTATGCTGGCATTGGTGGCGGCGGTGGCGCTGGCAGTAAGACAGCGACGGCGCTGGCGACCGCTGCCCAACGTGAGCCAGCAGCGGTAGCGCTAGCGACGCTACCAGCGTGATGCCCAGCATAACAGCAGCGGTGGTTAACTCAATTGCTTGGCGGCCCGGCGCAACGGTAGCGCTGGCGGCAGTGGCGGCAGTGCTAGCTGTGGCTATTATCTTGGCGATCTCACCATGACGCAACTGACTCGTACCTTCAAAGACTCCATCTTGTTTCTGCGTCATCTTTGCGGGCGCGATGTGATCTTTCTTCGCTCGTGACCCGACTGGTTGTAACGTGACTCCAGATAGCTGGGCTGCATCATTCATTACCGCATACATCACTTTCGGCTGCGACCATATCGCCTTCTTGTGTTCTGTCGCTCGCATATATTACGCATATATATATATATATATGGTAACTCATTGATCACTTGCCGCCACGTTATCCTCCTCTTGGAAATGTTTGGTAACAACAAACAGTAGAATTGTGTGTGTGTGTGTGTGTGTGTGATCAGTAAAATACTGTTTCATTGTTGCTATCAATACCTCCTCTTTACTTTATGAAACGCATAAAGTGCAGTATTGATATCTTTCTAACAACCCTGAGTAAATGTTCGTCAGCTGGCATTTTATGTGTTTCTTCCATCTATCTCGGAAACACAAACTAAGACCTGTCAGTATGATCAGTAAAGAACTACGCTTTACTCCTCTTCATCTTAGAGATGTTTGACTGGCTTTGTGATCTGCTGGCACATTTTACCTAGTATGGCGCTTGTTCAGCCGATATAAAATACGTCTTGTTAGCAGCTGGTCACCTACTAGGTATCGAACGTCATCGATCTGGCGTCGGGGAAGACGCGGCGCCATTAACGCTCTGTTTGCCCTTGCTTTTCTGGAGGCGGTTGGTGACGGGTCCCCCAGTGGAGGATGAGTAGGTAGATCTGAACTAAGCGGCGAGGAGATGACGGCTTAAGCTACTCATTTCAACGTGTTTGTGACGCAAATCGTAACAGTGGTTTGTATTCGCTGTTGTACTGTGTGTTGTCGTCTGGTCGGTTACTTTTGCTGTGGTAGGAGGACATACTCGATCTGATGACTCGGGCGGGCACCTGTGTCGGTTTCAGTGGACTGAAAGATTCCGGATCATTCTGTATCCAAAGCCACGATCGATGGTGCTGTTGCGTTGACTTTCCATTACTAGTATGAAGATGTGGTCTCATGTGGCTTTGCTAGTCATCCGGGAGCATGTAGATGGCTGAGACAGGCTTAATCCCATCACCTTCTGACCCCTCGAGAGACTCATTTAGTAAACCTGATCTAAGAAACCATATATATATGTAAGTCTCATTAAAGAGAATGGCCCAAATATGTGGTAGTGAATCCCGAGGCTGCTGTCTCGGTAATGTTCTGATGGCTGAAGAGCTTGGCAGACTTTTACTGAACCCACCCAGTGTGTATATCCCCAATATTTATTCACGTTAGCACAAGCACGAAGCTGAGTTTGATAAGTAACAATATTAGATGGATATGTTTTAACGGAGGACGCATTCCACACGCCTGTGTGCTCAGAGGCGTGTGATCCTGGCAAAATGGTGAGCCCCTCTGCTGTTCTATACCGGCCGATAATTGATGTATTTTAATATCATGGTACGGGCCCGTGGTGGTCGTAGTAGTAAACGACCTCGGCATGGCTGGCTGTAACCGCTGCGCGCCCGCTATATTGTAAAGTGCGGGGCCCCGTAAGCAAGCAGGCATGCCGGCGTGGAGACATGGTGTGTGTCAGCTTCACTAGCTCACACACCGGTGTGAAAGACTAATCGGCTGTCCGTAGCCAATTGAGCTGATCTGCATCGAAGGCAAGAAATACAGGAAGCAGTATGAGCAACACCTGCACTTTTGTAGGGATCACGACCAACTGCAGTGATTTTTCATTGTCCGCCCCTCCCGAGGCCGAGTATGACTGACCTCTGCCTGATCTAGAGGATGGTAGTATACGGCTGAGTCGGCGATCAGCAGCGGGCTGAGCGAGGGCGTGACTCTACGAAGTCATGTTGACCTCTGTCTTTGATTTCAGCCGACAGTCCAGATAGTCCTCTGTAATCTTCGTTTAGGCTGCTCAGTGAAGACTGGCTCTTGTCAGTGAGAAACCGATCTTGAACTAAATCATTTTACGACCTATGACTGACGAAGTCGGAGTCATCCCCAGCTACGATGGCTACTGCCGTCTGAGTACTAGCACCTCATCTTTAGTATTAGTACTTCATCGTATCATAAATGCCCTTATCCCCGGAACATCGTCTCACAGTGTCGGCTTATCCTTTGGATCTTAAGTTCATAAGCCCTCCAGACCAAACGCAGAGTGGCAGAGGTACTGTGGGTGTAATGTGGTTAGCCGTAGCCTTGCGCAGTAAAGGTGATGATTGTTGTTGGCTGTTAGCGCACACAGCTATCTCTGAGATCTAGGTAACCCTGATCTTCAGCTCCGGGAAGATGGTCTGTACAGGGCAAGTCATACTGCTACCTTACCTGCGTGTCTGTACTTGCATCTGTCACCTTACCTGATCGCACCAGCACTGTGTGATCACTTACGCACCTGTGTGTCCACCAACGCCGTCTGTCTCACCTGATCACCTGCTTGCACTGTGTGTGCCCGCCTGTCTGTCTGATCGCCTGCTTTACCTGTGTGTCTGTGCCTGCTGCCACTACTGATCGCGCAACACCTGGCGTTGTGTGGCGCGCGTGCGTGCGCCGATGCTTGCCTGCGTGATGCGGCGCGTGCGTGCTTGCCCGCCTGATCGCCTGTATTGTCTGTACGCGCGATAGCGTATGCGCTGCCCGATACTACCTGATTGATAGCGGCGCGCGTGCGTGCGCGCCTGATCACTTTTACGTGGCTCTCTGTACCTGTCGTCTGCCCGCGATCTGCTGTCGCCTGTGATAGCGGCGCGCGTGCCTGTCTGATCTGCAGCGCGCAACGATGATGCAACACTATTCTGTCTGCCCCGCCCGATCGCGCGATAGCGGCGCGCTGATGCCGTGCCTTTGCCTGATCGCGCGGCGTACTTGCGCGATGCGTGCGCGCACGGTCGCACTTGGCATGACGGTAGTGCTGTGTCGCTTTGCACGATGCTGTATTGTCTGTACCTGTCTGTCACCCTTGCCTGATCACCTTATTGTCTGTACCTGTCTGTCTGCCCACCTGATCACCTGTGTCTGTACCTGTCATCACCACCTGATCACCTGTCTGGCCGCAATGTCTGCCCACCTGATCACCTGTGTCTGTACCTGTCTGTCTGATCACGGTGACCGTCGACCCGCGCGGTAGATTGATCGCGACCGCCAGAAATCTGCTTCGGGTAGTTCAGAAACTCAGGTTCCACGCCCTTCATGGACTTTAAGATCCAGAACATGGTAGCTGGCGGCGATGTGCTTCCCCATCAGGCTGGAGGACTGGTTCTGACCACGGCAGTTCAGCAGTAGAAAATGGGATAGGAAACTACATTCCATCACATTCGCGCGCTGATAGCTCTTCTCAGACCAGCCAGCTCAAGTAGGCGTCAGCTTGTAGTGTCATGCAGGCCTTCTGATCTTTGTATTTCCAACAGCGAGATAATCAGGTTGTGAGTGATGAAAGGTTCACCCGGTAGCCTGAGTACCGAGCTCATCATCAGTGGCTTATCGTCCTGCGACCGGCCCAGCTGCCCGCCGATAGAGGCTGGACTGCGCTCGATCAATCACCTTACGCAGGCTTTCCGTTCGCAGAAAACTATTGTGACGCAACTGTCGGTGGACTGTAATCATGGGCAGTGATGTTCGGAAACAATGATGTGTATACGATGTTGGTAAGACCAGTATTGTTGATGAAGTATGGCGGGGGTCTGGAAGGCGTTGCGATAACTCGAGAAACGACATCTTCCTGTTTATCAATGTCGTATTTATCATTTTGTGCAGTTTCTGATGAAGCGATCTCAGCATCTGATTATGAATCAATCATTCGTTGCGATTCTACTATTCGATCTCTGCGACAAAGTTGATAATTGGTGACCTGTTTGGATGGTGAAATGTAAGTACTTTGTTGTTTGACCATTGTGCTATAAATCTTCCTATATGCTATTTGGGTTCTTCTTCGCCGCTCTGCATGAGCTTTCTTCTCGCGTTGCTTTCGGTTGGCTGGGCGATCTTTCGAATGCAGGAAGGACCCTGGCTTCTTCCATTTGAAAGTGCGTGAACCTGAGGAGCATTACAGTGCTGCGGAGAAGTTCTTTTTGTTTTGCTGGCCGAGATCTGTAACGTGCTGGCTCGTTCGCTCAATCGGTGGTTACCGATTGTCGACTTGACGTCTGCTCGTGATCATGCCATCGAAGTCGGCGCTGGGCGTTACTTTCTTTGAAACTCCTTCACCCGAGACACGACTGACCAGCTTTGGCTCGTGTTAGCGTCCGCGCGGCCTGGAATTTCTCGGCGACGACGTCATTGGCAAATATACGACTCGTATCTTGCGCTAAATATGTGATACTAGCTCTGGCGACACGTCTCTTCTCACTCGAAGACACTGGTCGAAACAGGTGTGTTCTTCCTGCAGTCTCCTGCTGCCGCGCTCTCCGGTGCTGGTTTGCGTCGGATAACGGCATGTGATGTAATGTAGACGATGGCGCCTCAGTATGTTCGATGTTCGGCTTTGGTCTGCTATTTTGTTCGGGGCAGCTTTGGCGATCGTTTAGCTTGCCACTTTTATGGTGGTCATCAAATTGCGATCAAATAATTGCGTGCATTTACGCAGCGCAGGTTTTGCGCTAGATGCTGCTGTGCAATATTGCTGTCGTATTATTGCAGCTAAAGCCGGTGGTGAGATGAAGTCGCGCCTCGGGCGCACTGGTGTTGCGGTACGGCGCTACGGCTCGCCACAGCGTGCACGTCATGATAAACTGAAGCCGATGCATTTCGAGGCGATTTGTATAAGCCCTGTCAAATATAAGCTGATACATTCAGACGTCGCTGCTGACGTTGGCGTAATTGCGGAAACGCGCCAGCATGCCAGCTTAGCCGGTTCGTAGCTTTCCGTCAACGTCCCCGGCGGGCTCACCTTCGGCGAAGACCCTCTGCCGCGCTGAGTCATCATTGGTGTGCGCGATCGCGCACCTCACGCCTACAGGCGTCTCGGGCGGCTGCAGGAAGGCCGACGTGAATCACGCAATCACGACGTTTCATCGCGTCTATTGTTTAAATCTCAGCTTTGCTGATTCCTCGCGTTTTGGAAAGACCAAACAAGCGATCAAAGCACTGTTTAAATCGTAATGTGCCAGGCTTCGGTGAAAAAGTAATTATCCATAATGAAAACGTAATCCCATCGTTTTGCCATAACTGTTGACTTCCAGCTCATTCAGTTTTATATGTCCGTGTTTGATCGAATCTGAATTTCAGGAAATCCCGGTCAGTCTCAGGCTGCTCGACAGCAGGGTTTGCTTTTACGTGTTTTGGCTCTGTGTAATGTCTGTGACGATCATCGGTCGTCTAATAATCTGTGGTCGTCTGGCTGTCTAATGTCGATAAGCGCTCAGCAGAGCGGCCTTGTTTGGTGGCATTGGCAGCGACTGAGCGGTGATTCGTGTTGGAACGCCGACTCTTCTGCTCATTTGAAGCTGGCTGATACTTCATGTCGGAAGGTCGTTCCCAAACGAACTCGAGCCGCCAGGAGATGCCGGGGGGCCACTGCGGAATACCGAGCCTGTAACAAGTAGAGAACTGACGTCGTTATATGACAGCTGATCTTGATAACACAGTATTTTATCGTGGAAACGGTGGAGCGACTGGCTGAAGGAAGAGGCTGGCGCAGGTGAACGTCCGCACTGGCGCATTGATGTCACACGCGAGTAATATCGCGCAGCGCAGCGATAAATATTATGAGCGATAAACTGGCCGTGCAACCTGTCGACCGACGTAGTATCTGGTCCGCGTGTGGAACCTGTTCTGGAATGATGACCTGAACTGAAGAAGCCGAAGAGGCACGATCCGACGTCTGATGAGCTTTCAGCCGCGACCTGAGCAACGGAGAAGCGAAACTGTTGGTCGCTGTTGGACAATTAACCGAGCGACGCTGCTGTACGTATT
>BMAF01002727.1:0-12043 GCA_014132575.2 Gasterosteus nipponicus | reverse complement strand
GTGCAACACCGTTTAGATCCATTCACGCAATCAGTGTGCAGCTGCGTTTAGATCCATTCACGCAATCAGTGTGCAACACGTTTAGATCCATTCACACAATCAGTGTGCAACGCGTTTAGATCCATTCACACCAATCAGTGTGCAACTGCGTTTAGATCCATTCACGCAATCAGTGTGCAACACGTTTAGATCATTCACGCAATCGGTGTGCAACGCGTTTAGATCCATTCACACCAATCAGTGTGCAACACGTTTAGATCCATTCACGCCAATCCCAGTGTGCAACACGTTTAGATCCATTCACACCAATCAGTGTGCAACAGCGTCTTAGATCCATTCACACCAATCCCAGTGTACCAACAGTGCCCGTTTAGATCCATTCACGCAATCGGTGTGCAACGCGTTTAGATCCATTCACGCAATCGGTGTGCACACACGTTTAGATCCATTCACGCCAATCCGGTGTGCCACATCGTTTAGATCCATTCACGCCAATCGGTGTGCAACACGTCTCAGGTCCACTTGCACATCACGAATCAGTGTGCAACACGTTTAGATCCATTCACACCAATCGGTGTGCAGCACGCTTAGATCCATTCACACGCAATCAGTGTGCAACATGAACTGATTGGACGACAACATCTGTGGATGTGATATTTGATCATCGTTCTCTACCGCACACTGTAGAACCGTCCCATGTACCACTTTCCACCCACGCCGAACTCGTCCAGCCCTGCCAGCGGCAGGATGTGTGTTCGGGCGCAGGGTCGTTGGCTCTTATGATGCAGCTCTCTAGAGCTGATGGCGTGATGATGTCATCGTGTGGGACAATGTCAGCTGCCACTAAGCTCCAATGGTGCGTTTTCAGCCTGTATTTGCCCCCATAGTCTCCCTTTCCTGAACCCGACAGAAGAAGCCCTTCTCCTCGTGGAGGTGAAGGTGTACGCACAGGTGTCCTCACCAACACGTAACCGCCTCCCTGTGTCCGGCCTGGATTCGCCATGCCGGCGATGTGGATGAGAACTTGTGGTCAGATCCACACGACCAGGTTGCTGAAAGCGTGGGTGTGTGGTAATCAAACCTTTTCCGCCAGTTTAAAAGGTCTTCTTTGAAGACGTGGTTTTGAACATCGGAGAGCCGCTGTTACAAGTGAAGACTGATGTGAGTTTTGTGTCTTGAGTTTTGAAAAATGACATCAAGGTTCTGGAAAATAGTATCAAAGTGATTTTAAAAACTGTAACTCAAACTAACCCGCTCTTCATTCTGATTGGCTCCAGCCTGCATGTCCATCAAAGAGCTCCTCCCCTTCTCTTAATTTGAACTTTTGCTCACATTGAGCTCTTTTAGTGATATTTAGATTTAGTGCTTGGAGCCTTCACTCCCCTCACATGCGGGGGGGGTTAGCTGCTGGATACACAAACCTAGCCCTGACCCCACGCGCCCCAGTGACCCCCGGGCCGAGTCCTCGCTCTGGAGGCCGGGGTTCAAACCAAACGCAGCGGGGGCCGAGGGGTCTGGTCTTCATCCCCACTGAGGCCTCCCAGATATGCTTCACTTTGCCCAAGGCTCACGGACCACGTATGGGACGTCGGACAATCAACGTGTGAGTCATCGGATGGACAGAACTGCATCATGGGCCTTGGAGAGAGGCCTCTAAGGGTCTGATTACCTAGTGATGGTGACCTATGACCTGTAGCGATGTATACGCATCACAGGATTGTGCTGTTGTATACTTATTGTAACCAGTTACAGCCGTATTACAGCAGCACTACCCTCTTCATCTCAACTCCCCCAGGAGCCCTCTTCTTCTTCTGCTTCATGAATAAGTGCCTCTGAGGCGTGACGTGGTCCCTCAGGGGTCTGAGGTGCTGAGATAGCTACAGAGCCATAACTCAGCCCCCATTGGAGGAAGACAGAGGCTGGCGAGGAAGTGAAGACAAGTCCCCCCTCAGAGAGCAGCCTCAGGGTCAAGGTCTGAACCAGCTTCACGTGAACAGGTGAGGAATGCCACCCAATGTCACCTGGGAGTACCAGCACCAGTATGTGTGTGTGTGTGTGTGTGTGTGGGGGGGGTCACACCGTAACACACACACACACACTGTAACACATACGTCATGTTAGATTATGCTGATGATGCAGTCTCTCTGGGCCTGTTAATGTGCATCATGGTGTGTGTGTGTGTGTGTGTGTGTGTGTGTGTGTGTATTTATTGTGTGTGTGTGTGTGTGTGTGTGTGTGTGTGTGTGTGTGGTGACTCAGGACGTAGGAAGAGGTTTTCTTATTTTTCTCTTTCTGGGACAAAGACAAAAACAAGATCAGAAACTCTAGACAACCCAGAGAGAAAGAGGGACACCCACACACACACAGAGAGAGAGACACACACCCACACAGAGAGAGAGAGAGAGTCTCTCTCTCTCTCTCTCTCTCTCTCAATATTTCCCATGAGAACCGGAGGCAGGAAGCTTGAAGGAATGAAAACTGTGTCTGACTGTTGGTGTTTCAGAGTGTGTCTGTGTGTGTGTGTGACACATTTCAACAGATTACTTCCAAGGCTCTGAAAGCAAAGCCCCTCACCCCAAATGCACACACACACACACACACACACACACACACACACACACACACACACACACACACACACACACACACACACACAGAGACAGACACACACACACACACACAGCCAAGTGACGTCTGTGAAGGTCTCAGGCCAGCGTGAGCGGTCGTAACAACCCAACACACAACACACAACTCTCACCCAACACACAACTCTGTGAACACACAACTCACACCCAACACACACCCAACACACAACTCAACACACAACTCACACCCAACACACAACTCACACCCAACACACAACACACAACTCTCACCCAACACACAACTCTCACCCAACACACAACTCACCTTTTCCACAACTCACACACAACACACAACTCAAGGCTCAAACACACAACTCACACCCAACACACAACACACAACTCTCACCCAACACACAACTCTCACCCAACACACAACTCTCACCCAACACACAACTCACAACCAACACACACCCAACACACAACCCAACACACAACTCACACCCCACACACAACTCACACCAACACACACTCCTCACCAACACACAACTCACCCAACACACAGCTCTCGCAACACACAACTCACACCCAACACACAGCTCAACACACAACTCTCACCTCACACAACCCAACACACAACTCTCACCTAACACACAGCCAACACACACCTCAGCCCAACACACAACTCAACACACAACTCTCACCCAACACACAACTCAGCACACAACTCACGCAACACACAGCTCAACACACAACACTCACCCAACACACCTCAGCACACCCAACACACAACTCAACACACAACACACAACTCACATACACACAACTCAACACCAGCACGCAACACACAACCCAACACACTCACACCAACACACAACTCTCACCCAACACACAACTCTCACCCAACACACAACTCTCGCAACACACAACTCAAACACACAACTCAGCCCACACTCACCCAACACACAACTCAACACACACCCAACACACAGCTCAACACAACTCACCTAACACACTCAACACACACCTCACTCAACACACAACCCAACACACAGCTCACACCTTTTAGCTCTCTGCAACACACAACTCGCAACACACAACTCTCACCCAACACACAGCTCAACACACACCAACACAACTCACCCTACTCGCAGCACTCAGCTCAGCACACCTCAGCACACAGCTCAACACACAGCTCACGCAACACAGCTCAGCAACTCACAACACACACTCAACACACCCAACACACACTCAACACACAACTCACGCAGCACTCAGCTCAGCACACAACTCACCCACACACAGCTCAGCACACACACACACAGCTCAGCACACAGCTCACGCAACACACAGCTCAACACACAGCTCACGCAACACAACTCAGCACACGCAACAACAACTCAACTCACAACTCACACCCAACACACAACTCACACAACACACACTCAGCACACAACTCACACCGGACACACAACTCAACACTGCAACACACAGCTCAACTCAGCTCACCCAACACACAACTCAACTCACACCCAACACACAACTCATCTCACACCCAACACACTTGTAACGTCATTCATCTATAGCAAGTTGTAAATTGGCTTATTTTATGAAATCACACTTTCTTGTTTCTTGTTCTCCTGAGTTTGTGTCCCTATGGTTGAATACTTATTGTACGTCGCTTTGGATAAAAGCGTCCGCTAAGAGACATGTAATGTATTGTAATGTAATGTAATTTGTGATAAAAATGTCCATGTGATGTAATGTGATGTAATGTGATGTAATGCTAACCTGAAGTCCACACACGTCTCTCATGGGTCCCCGGTGAGATCAAACCCGCGCGTCTCTGAACGTCCGTCTGTCTTCGTTAAAACATTCTTCCAGCACCTCAAGGCCAGCGATGAAAGAAACACTTGCTGTTGGTGTGTGTGTGCGTGGCGTGTTATGTGTGCGCTACCTGTTGAACTCGTAGATGTCCTCGATGTTGCAGAACAGAGTGCTGACCTCCTCGGCTTCAGAGGCAGGCAGAGCCACAGTCGATGATGCAGCCAGATAATCCTGCAGACACCACGATGGAACACGGAACATTACAGTTGTTTCCTAAACGTCAGCGAGCACAAGAGTCACATGTGCAAAAACTCGGCTCCATCTGCACAGCAACAGTCACCTGAGCTCAGCGCTCACATCACCTGCACAACTCTGCAAGCAACACAACTCTTTACCGCGACTCAAACAGGCTCAGTGCAGCAAGAACACACACTGTCCTCAGGACACACACTGTCACTCTGCCCACCACACACCTGTCCAGCACACACTGTCACTCAGGACACTGTCACTCACAACACTGTCCTCCAGAACACACTGTCTCACAACACACACTGTCACTCACACAACACCTGCACACACACACGCTGTCCTCACAGCACACTGCTCACTCACAGCACACACTGTCCTCAGAGCACACTGTCACAGCACACACTGTCACAACACACTGTCCTCTGGCACAGAACACACTGTCACTCTGGCAAGAACACACACTGTCACTCAGAGCACACACTGTCCTCTAGCACACACTGTCACTCACAGCACACACTGTCACTGTCACTCACAACACACACTGATCACTCACAACCTGCGCTGTCACTCACAACACACACTGTCACTCTGCCCTGCTCAATGCTCACACTGTCACTCAGTCACTCCAACAACCTGCGCTGTGTCTCACACACACTGTCACTCCCAACACACACTGTCACTCACAACACACACTGTCACTCAGAGACACACACTGTCACTCACAACACTGTCACTCCACAACACACACTGTCACTCACAGCACACTGTCATAGTTTTGTCTCTAACACACACCGTCCTCACAACACACTGTCACTCTGGCCACACACTGTCACTCACAACACACACTGTCACTCACAACACACACTGTCCTCAGGACACACACCGTCTCACAACACACACTGTCACTCAGGACACACACCGTCTCACAACACACTGTCCTCTAGCCTGCGCTGTCACTCACAACCCTGCCTCACAACACACGCTGTCACTCACAACACACACTGTCACTCACAACACACACTGTCACTCACAACACACGCTGTCACTCACAACACACGCTGTCACTCAGGACACACACTGTCGCTCAGAACACACACTGTCACTCAGAACACACTGTCACTCAGCACACACTGTCACTCACAACACACACTGTCACTACAACACACACTGTCACTCAGACACACACTGTCACTCACAACACACACTGTCACTACAACACACACTGTCACTACAACACACACTGTCACTCACAACACACACTGTCACTCACAACACACACTGTCACAACACACACTGTCACTCACAACACACACTGTCACTCACAACACACACTGTCACTCACACACTGTCACAACACACACTGTCACTACAACACACACTGTCACTCACAACACACACTGTCACTCACAACACACACTGTCACTCACAACACACACTGTCACTCACAACACACACTGTCACTCACAACACACACTGTCACTCACAACACACACTGTCACTCACAACACACACTGTCACTCACAACACACACTGTCACTCAGGACACACACTGTCACTCACAACACACACTGTCACTCACAACACACACTGTCACTCACAACACACACTGTCACTCACAACACACACTGTCACTCAGGACACACACTGTCACTCACAACACACACTGTCACTCAGGACACACACTGTCACTCAGGACACACACTGTCACTCACAACACACACTGTCACTCACGACACACACTGTCACTCACAACACACACTGTCACTCACAACACACACTGTCACTCAAGACACACTGTCACTCAGGACACACACTGTCACTCACAACACACACTGTCACTCAGGACACACACTGTCACTCACAACACACACTGTCACTCACAACACACACTGTCACTCAGGACACACACTGTCACTCACAACACACACTGTCACTCACAACACACACTGTCACTCACAACACACACTGTCACTCAGGACACACACTGAGAGTACAAACACACAGAATACTCACTGTTCATCTTTACACTTTGAACCATTTCAGTGACGTCGTACAAAGTAAGATTTTCTTCAAGAAAAGAGTCACATTCTTTCACATGATTTATTACAGTTTTAGAACAAAACAATTCTTTAAGGTAAATGTATATATGACATAGATATATTGTAATATATATTACATGTATATATATACTGTAATATATATGTATATATTTATAGTTTATATATTATTACATATATATACTGTGATATATGTATGTTATTTAGTTGATATATTTAGAGGAAGATATTATGGTATATATATATGTATATACTGTAATATATATATGTATATATTACAGTATATATATATATATATACACTGTAATACAGAGCAGTGCATATATTACAGTATATATATATATATATACTGTAATATATATATATATGTATATATATATATATATATATGTATATACATATATATATATATATATATATGTATACATATATATATATATATATATGTATATATATATATATATATATGTATATATGCGTGTGTGTGTGTGTGTTCACTAACACGTCTAAAACAGTTTTCAGCTGCATAGAATCCTCAGTGTTTTAGAGGCTCATTGCGTGTTGAATGTGTGGTTCAGTTCTGACAGCAGCGTGTTGCATCTGAACAAAGTGCAGTGGATCCACAGTGTTGTGCAGGTTGTGTGTGCGTCATGACGTCATGTGATCAGTGTGAGAGTTTTGAAAACTGTGTTCAAGCACTGAAAAGGATCTGGAGTTCGGTCCTCATGAACTGCTGCTGTGCAGATGGAGTCAGAGTTTTGCACACGTGACTCCAGATGTGCTCGCTGACGTTCAGCAACCGGAAAAAACTGTAATGCAGATGTGCTCCTCCCACGGCTTATTATGGGATGCATCTGTGTGAGCGCTCACACAACGTGCTGTGAAACCTCAACTACATTCAGCAAGTCTGCACACCACGTTGTTGGATGGAATTGTTATGTGTTTGTTTGTGTGTGAGTGTGTGTTGGTGTGTGTGAGTGTGTGTTGGTGTGTGTGAGTGTGTGTTGGTGTGTGTGAGTGTGTGTTTATTTTGGACAACAGTCATCACTCTCATTCCTGCACTGTTCTGGTTTTTCCCCTAAACTTGGTACAAAAACAAGCAGTGTGTGTGTGCGTGTGCGTGTGTGTGTGTGTGTGCGTGTGTGTGTGCGTGTGTATAATGAGGCACATCATGAGAAGCTGCATTCATCACCTTTTAAAGGCAGCAGGAAACAGACTGGAGAACTTTGAGGATGGACAGAGTGAGAGAGAAGAAACCAAGAGAGATGAGGGAGGGGGGTCGGAGCTCCACGGGAAGAAGGAGGAGGAGAAGAAAGAGGAGGAGGATGAGGAGGAGGAAAAGAAGAAGGAGAAGAAGGAGGAGGAGAAGAAAGAGGAGGAGAAGGAGGAGGAGGATGAAAAGGAGAAGAAAGAGGAGGAGGATGAGGAGGAGGAGAAGAAGAAGGAAAAGGAGAAGAAAGAGGAGGAGGATGAGGAGGAGGAAAAGAAGAAGGAGAAGGAGGAGGAGTGAGAAGAAAGAGGAGGAGAAGAGGGAGGAGAGGAGGGAAAGAAGAAGGAAGAGGAGAAGAAAGAGGAGGAGGATGAGGAGGGAGAAAAGAAGGAAGGAGAAGAAGGAGGAGGAGAAGAAAGAGGAGGGAGAAGGAGGGAGGAGGAGAAGAAGAAGGAATAGGAGAAGAAAGAGGGAGGAGAAGGAGGGAGGAGGAAAGAAGAAGGAAAAGGAGAAGAAGAGAGGAGAAGGATGAGAGGAGGAAGAAGAAGGGAAGGGAGAAGAGAGAGAGGAGGAGGATGAGGAGGAGGAAAGAAGGAAGGAATAGAGGAGAAAGAAGAGGAGGAGGATGAGGAGGAGGAAGTACAGGAGGAATAGAGAGAAGAAAGAGGAGGAGGAGGAGGAGGAAAAGAAGAAGGAAAAGGAGAAGAAAGAGGAGGAGGATGAGGAGGAGGAAAAGAAGAAGGAAAAGGAGAAGAGAAAGAGGGAGGAGGATGAGGGAGGAGGAGAAAGAAGAAGGGAGAAGGAAGGAGGAGGGAGAAGAAAGAGGAGGAGGAGAGGAGGAGGAGGAGAAGAAGAAGGAAAAGGAGAAGAAGAGAGGAGGAGGATGAGGAGGAGGAAAAGAAGAAGGAATAGGAAGGAAGAGAGAGGAGAGAGAAGAGGAGGAGGAAAGAAGGAAAAGGAGAAGAAAGAGGAGGAGGATGAGGAGGAGGAAGAAGAAGGGAAAGGAGAAGAAGGAGGAGGAGGATGAGGAGGGGAAATGAAGAAGGAATAGGAGAAGGAAGAGAGGAGAGAAGGATGAGAGAGGAGGAGAGAGAGAGAAGAAGAATGAGGAGAAAGGAAGAGAAGGAGGAGGAGGAGGAGGAAAGAGAAGGAGGAAAGGAGTGAAGAAAGAGGAGGAGGATGAGGAGAGGAGGAGAAAGAATGAAGAGAAAGGAGAAGAAAGGAGAGGAGTGATGAGAGGAGGAAAGAAGAAGGAGAAGAAGGGAGGAGGAGAAGAAAGAGGAGGAGGAGGAGGAGGGAGAGGAAAGAAGGAAAAGGAGAAGAAAGAGAGGTGGATGAGGAGGAGAAAAGAAGAAGGAATAGGAGAAGAAAGAGAGGAGAAGGAGGAGGAGGAAAGAAGGCAAAGGGAGTAAAGAAAGGAGAGGGAGGATGAGGAGGAGGAAAAGAAGAAGGGTGCTGAGAAGAAGAGGAGGAGGATGAGGAGGAGGAAAAGAAGAAGGAATAGGAGAAGAAAGAGGAGGAGAAGGAGGAGGAGGAAAAGAAGAAGGAAAAGGAGAAGAAAGAGGAGGAGGATGAGGAGGAGGAAAAGAAGAAGAAGAAGGAAGAAAGAGAGGAGGATGTGAGAAGGAAAAGAAGGAGAGAAGAAGAGGAGGAGAAGAGGAGAAGGAGGAGGAGGATGAAAAGGAGAAGAATATGGAGAAGAAGGAGCCGGGATGATGCAAACTTAACAAACATTGCGAGGAGAGAAGGTGACACATGTTTGATTGACATCTCCTTCCCTCCTTCTCTAACTGATCAGATTCATTACAAGTGGATCAAACGAGTAACAGCAGAATGAGGATGAAACCAGAAACATGAAGAATCCTGTTTTCTCTTCTTGTCCCCCGGCACCCTCCACCCCCCCTGTCCCCCCCGTGTCCCCGTGTCCCCCCCCCATTTCACCTCCTCCACATTCTTCAGTCATCTCGTCCTTTTTTTCTTGCCTTGTCTCCTTTCCTTGCTGCCTCCCTCTTTCCTCTAGAATCCCCCATTTTTCTCCTTCTGCCCTTTTGTGTCCCCCAATCTGCCTTCACTCCCAAATTACTGCCCCGGGCCTTCTCATCCGCCCAGCTCTTTCTCCCCTGTTTCCTGTCCCACTTGGCTGCGGGTCGGGCTCCCGTCTCATGTTCACTCCAACACTCTTCTCACAGACAGGGACACGAATCCCAACAAGGAGACGAAGACGAAGACGAGGAAGAGGAAGAGGAGGAAGAAGAGGAGGAAGAGGAGGAAGAGGAGGAAGAAGAAGAGGACACCTGGATCTGATCAGCAGATAATTGATTATAGTTTCATTGATGTCAGCTGCTTATTCTTTAGAGAGACAAGTTTAGTGACAGAGATGTTTGACTTGTCCTCTCTCATGCACACACACACGCACACACACACACACACGCACACGCACACACGCACACGCACACGCACACGCACACACACACACACACTCACACAGGCCTATTATGGTGGTCGGGTCAGATTCCCAGTGAGCGTGACATCATGTAGCCTCAATGAAAACCAGACTCCAAAACCTCAAATGCAGGAATGGAGGCGCACATCACGGGATGACACACACACACACACACTCGCACACACACGCACACACTCACTCACTCAGACACGCCTGTCATCTGTTGGACTCCCTCCCATCAGCACTGAGGCATTCTGGGATTGTAGAAGCAAGAAGTTGCTACAGAAGACACGCAGACAGTGAGGACGGATACCAACGAAGAAGAAGGATGTGTCTCCTGATGAACGTCATAGAAGAAGAAACTGATCAACCTGCTGACAGCGGGGGCACGAGTGTGTGTCTGTGTGTGTGTGTGTGTGTGTGTGTGTGTGAGTGTGTGTGTGTGTGTGAATGTGTGTGTGTGTGTTGTGTGTCTGTGTGTGTGTGTGGTGTGTTGTGTGTGTGTGTGTCTGTGTGTGTGTGTGTTTGTGTGTGTGTGAATGTCTGTGTGTTGGTGTGTGTGTTTGTGTGTGTGTGTGTGTGTCTGTGTGTGTGTGTGAGTGTGTGTTGTCTGTGTCAATCTGTGTCTGAATAATGTAATGTTTAATTATAGTCAATATGTGTGTGTTTGTGTCTATTGTGAGTGTGTGTATATGTGTCTATGTGTCATAATATGTTATTTCTATTATGTATATTTATATGAGTATAATATTATTTGTCTGTGTAGTGTATGTGTCTGTGTAGTGTTTGTGTGTGTGTATGTGTGTCTAGTGTGTGTATGTGTAGTATGTGTGTGTCTGTAATGTCTGTGTGAGTAATGTGAGAGTGTATGTCTGTGTCTGTGTGTGTGTATTTGTGTAGTGTGTGTCTAGCAATGTCTGTGTCTGTGTGTGTGTGTGTGTGTCTGTGTGTGAAGTGAGTCATGTCTGTCTGTGTCTGGTAATGTAGTGTGTGTCTGTGTTGTGTGTGTGTCTGTGTGTGAGTGTTATGTTTGTGTGTTGTGTGTCTGTGTCTGTGTGTGTGTGTGTCTGTGTCTGTGTGTGTGTGTGTGTGTGGTGTCTGTGTGTGAAGTGTGTGTGTGTTGTGTGTGTGTGTGTGTGTATGTGTGTGTGTTTGATGTGTGTGTCTGTGTGTGTGTGTGTGTCTGTGTGTGTGGCCAGTGTGTGTTTGTGTGTGTGTGTGTGTGTGTGTGTGTGGAAGTGTGTGTGTGTGTGTGTCTGTGTCTGTGTGTGTGTTGTGTTTGTGTCTGTGTGTTTGTCTGTGTGAGTGTGTGTGTGTCTGTGTCTGTGTGTGTGTGTTTGTGTCTGTGTGTGTGTGTGTTTGTGAGTGTGTGTGTGTCTGTGTGAGTGTGTGTGTGTCTGTGTGTGTGTGTGTGTGTGTGTGTGTCTGTGTGTGTGTGTTTGTGTGTGTGTGTGTCTGTGTGTGTGTGTGAAGTGTGTGTGTGTGTGTCTGTGTCTGTGTGTGTGTGTGTTTGTGTAGTGTGTGTGTCTGTGTGTCTGTTGTCTGTGTGTGTGTGTGTGTGTGTCTGTGTGTGAGTGTGTGTGTCTGTGTCTGTGTGTGTGTCTGTGTGTGTGTGTTTTGTGTGTGAGTGTGTGTCTGTCTGTGTGTCTGTGTGTGAGTGTGTGTGTGTCTGTGT
>BMAF01002726.1:0-12500 GCA_014132575.2 Gasterosteus nipponicus | reverse complement strand
AGACACACACACACACACACACACACAGACACACACACACACACACAGACACACACACACTCACACACACAGACTTTCACACACACACACACACACACACAGACACACACACTCACACACAGACTTTCACACACACACACACACACACACAGACACACACACACACACACACACACACACACACACACACACACACACAGACACACACACAGACACACACGTGCCTGTGTGTGTCTGTGTGTGTGTGAAAGTCTGTGTGTGTGCGTCTCTCCTCTCGGCTGAGTGCCAGCTGCTGTGTGTTGGAGTCAAGGACAAACGAGGACAGCGCGACTGAGAGAGAGAACAAAGATGGAGGTTTGAGTTACGACCGTTGACTTTGTAGAAGAAGCGGACTTGGTCGTCATGACGTCACCGATCGGTTCCCACGACGACCGTTGACTGAGACCATAAACTCATGTTTAAAATGTTTACTGAGTCATTTCCTCATAGACGTCTATGGGAGCAGAGGAGTCGCCCCCTGCTGGTCACTACAGAGAAGTAGAGTCATTTCCTCATAGACGTCTATGGGAGCAGAGGAGTCGCCCCCTGCTGGTCACTACAGAGAAGTAGAGTCATTTCCTCATAGACGTCTATGGGAGCAGAGGAGTCGCCCCCTGCTGGTCACTACAGAGAAGTAGAGTCATTTCCTCATAGACGTCTATGGGAGCAGAGGAGTCGCCCCCTGCTGGTCACTACAGAGAAGTAGAGTCATTTCCTCATAGACGTCTATGGGAGCAGAGGAGTCGCCCCTGCTGGTCACTACAGAGAAGTAGAGTCATTTCCTCAGACGTCTATGGGAGCAGAGGAGTCGCCCCCTGCTGGTCACTACAGAAAGTAGAGTCATTTCCTCATAGACGTCTATGGGAGCAGAGGAGTCGCCCCTGCTGGTCACTACAGAGAAGTAGAGTCATTTCCTCATAGACTTCTATGGGAGCAGAGGAGTCGCCCCCTGCTGGTCACTACAGAGAAGTAGAGTCATTTCCTCATAGACGTCTATGGGAGCAGAGGAGTCGCCCCTGCTGGTCACTACAGAGAAGTAGAGTCATTTCCTCAGACGTCTATGGGAGCAGAGGAGTCGCCCTGCTGGTCACTACAGAGAAGTAGAGTCATTTCCTCATAGACGTCTATGGGAGCAGAGGAGTCGCCCCCTGCTGGTCACTACAGAGAAGTAGAGTCATTTCCTCATAGACGTCTATGGGAGCAGAGGAGTCGCCCCCTGCTGGTCATCGCAGATGAACCTTTATCTTCTTTACCTAAAACGCAGACACTGGTTTCCTGTGAAGTCGAGAGTTTAAAAGAAACTCTAAAGATCTTTGATGTGTAAATCAGACCGATAAAACAAGAAATGAACCTGAATATTATTCTATAGATGAAAAATAAACATCATAACAGTGACGTTCTTTGCAGTTAAGGGGCGAACGCCACAAACACACAGTTTGCTCTTTTGGCTCATTCCACCTTGGAAGATAATAACTTCCCACGTTTATGAGCCAGTAAATAATGGTTCTATTCCATTAACTCTGGTGAAAGACGGCGGCGCTCTTTCTCTCAGCAGGTCTTTGGCTTTCCTCCATCACAAAGTGATTCTGTCCGCCGATGTTATAAAACACCGACAGCTACACATGTAACTGTCAATCACAGCCGGCATGCGATCGGGTTTACAGCCGATGCGTTATTAAAACTGAGAGGGACGAGTGATAAACACGCAGATATATACAGTCATTTAAAGTCAGGATTTAATTCAAGTTTAACTTGTTTTTTTATTGTTTTTACAAATACATTAAAACTATAAATAAATATGTAATTATAGTGTGAATGTTTGTGACATTGAAGGACAAACCGACACTGTCTGTGTGTGTGTGTGTGTGTGTGTGTGTGTGTGTGTGTGTGTGTGTGTGTGTGTGTGTGTGTGTGTCCAAAGCCTCATGAGATTTGAGGCTGCTCTTGTGTCTGAATTTGTCAGAGTACATGATCAGCTCCTCGTACACACACACACACACACACACACACACACACACACACACACACACACACACACACGCCGAGGGTTCACTGAGGCAGGAAGGTATTGGCACTGAGGGAATACAAGGAGCAGACAGTAATTAGGAAGCAGCCTACTGTACCACACACACACACACACACACACACACACACACACACACACACACACACACACACACACACACACACACACACGTGTAATTAGGTAGGGGCCCTGACGCCCCAGTGGTGAACTGAACAAGCCCCTGAATACCCGCACAGGGAGCGGCTGAACACCATAATACGTGGGAAAAGGCCACGAACACACGAACACACACACTTACACACACTGCGACACACACACACACACTGTGACACACACACACACACTGTGACACACACACACTGTGACACACACACACACACACTGTGACACACACACACTGTGACACACACACACACTGTGACACACACACACACTGTGACACACACACGCGTTAATTAAGTGGCGGCCTGCTGTGCGTGAAGGGAACAAGGCGCTGCACGGCCGCAGGGGGAGTGTACGTGGACCAGCAGCACTCAGGATTAACACGAGAAGACGGACAGAACTGCAGCTCACCGCTCACTCACGACCTCCTCTTCCTCCTCCTCCTCTTCCTCCTCCTCCTCTTCCTCCTCCTCCTCTTCCTCCTCCTCTTCCTCCTCCTCCTCTTCCTCCTCCTCCACGTCCTCCTCCTCCACGTCCTCCTCCTCTTCCTCCTCCTCCTCTTCCTCCTCCTCCACGTCCTCCTCCTCTTCCTCCTCCTCAACGTCATCCTCCTCTTCCTCCCACCTCAACGTCCTCCTCCTCTTCCTCCACCTCAACGTCCTCCTCCTCCTCTTCCTCCCACCTCCACGACCTCCTCTTCCCTCCTCCTCCTCCACGTCCCTCCTCCCTCTTCCCTCCACCTCCACGTCCTCCTCCTCTTCCTCCACCTCCCCACGTCCTCCCTCCTCTTCCTCCACCTCCACGTCCTCCTCCCTCCACGTCCTCCTCCTCTTCCTCCCACCTCAACGTCCTCCTCCTCTCTCTTCCTCCACCTCCACGTCCTCCTCCTCTTCCTCCACCTCAACGTCCTCCTCCTCTTCCTCCACCTCAACGTCCTCCTCTTCCTCCTCCTCCACGTCCTCCTCCTCTTCCTCCACCTCCACGTCCTCCTCCTCTTCCTCCACCTCCACAACCTCCTCTTCCTCCACCTCCACGTCCTCCTCCTCTTCCTCCTCCTCCTCTCTTCTCTTATTCTGTTGCTTAAATTTCTTCTTCATCTTCAGTTTCTTCCTCTTTTCGTCCTTTACGTCTTTTCCTACCTGCACCGTATCTTCTGTTTCTTCTTCATCTCCTCTTTCTACCTCGACTTCTCCTCCTCATCCTCCTCCTCCTCCTCCTTTCCTTCTGTTTTTTTGTTTCCTCTACGTCCCGTTGTGGACTTCCAGATGTTTCCTCGAGTGGGTCGGAGTAGACTTTGTATCTTTAACATCAAACAAAGGGATCGAAGTCGCACGGCAGAAGAAAAGAGGGACATTAATCTGCCGTTGGAGGAGTTTTCATGAAGCTGTGAGTTTCTAAATAAAAAATGCTTGTTACAAACAATTGCGACTGTTGAGACATTTAACGTTTAACCAAAACCGAATATGTCCGAATGTTTAATCTCAACGTTTGTTAATCTCCCCAGATAGTTTACGCCAACGTAGTATTGATTGAGAAATATTGAGATATTTTACGGCTTTAACAGCTTCTGTCGGTTTAAAATGTCTCAATTACGATGAACTTCAATCGACAGTTTAGGTTCAGTGAAAGATGAACGCCACTATTGGCTTCACGCGGGACAGTAAAGCTCCTCGATGTACAGATTCATGGTCCATCGGGCTCCAGACGCCTCGTCCGCCTGTAAATGTGCGTGTAATTGAGCTCTTCTTCACCTCCGATTACAGCTGGGTAACCGTGGAAACAGACGCCCAAACGGACTCGCTCCTCTGAGGAAATCCACCTCGGCAGTAAAAGATTAATGAACTTTGACCAAACCGTCTGACGAGAGAGAGAGAGAGGAGGCGGGAAAGAGACGGGCGAGTAAGAGAGAAGGAGAGGGAGAAGATTCTCACGGATGAAGAGAACAACTACATTGTCATCCCTCCATCCGTCCCTCTGGTTTCATCTCATCCCTCCATCCGTCCCTCTGTTCTCATCTCATCCCTCCATCCGTCCCTCTGGTCTCATCTCATCCCTCCTTCCCTCTGGTTTCATCTCATCCCTCCATCCTTCCCTCTGGTTTCATCTCATCCCCCCGTCCGTCCCTCTGGTTTAATCTCATCCCTCCATCCGTCCCTCTTGTCTCATTTCATCCCCCCATCCGTCCCTCTGGTCTCATCTCATCCCTCCTTCCCTCTGGTCTCATCTCATCCCCCCATCCGTCCCTTTGGTCTCATCTCATCCCTCCTTCCCTCTGGTCTCATCTCATCTCTCCATACGTCCCTCTGGTCTCATCTCATCCCTCCATCCGTCCCTCTGGTCTCATCTCATCCCCCCATCCGTCCCTCTGGTTTCATCTCATCCCTCCATCCGTCCCTCTGGTCTCATCTCATCCCTCCGTCCCTCTGGTTTCATCTCATCTCTCCGTCCGTCCCTCTGGTCTCATCTCATCCCTCCTTCCCTCTGGTTTCATCTCATCCCTCCGGAAGAGAGCGTCGAGAAGAAAGAGCAGGGACCCAGAAATGGAGAGACCCAGCGGAGGTGGAGAAGGAAGAGGATGTTAATTAATTATAAGCCGTCAGGAGTCATCTCCTTTTAAACGTGGAGACAGAACGGAGACTCGTATTCAAAACCCTCGGTGCGGATTTAGAGGCAGAGACGTTTCATTCGCTGTCATCATCAGAGAGAACGACCACCCACCAACCCCACCACCATAACCCCACCACCAACACCACCCCACCACCACCACCAACACCACCCCACCACCACAACCCCACCACAACCCCACCACCACCCCACCACCACTACCACCACCACAACCCCACCACCACCACCAACACCACCCCACCACCATAACCCCACCACCACCACCAACCCCATCACCATAACCCCACCACCACCACCAACACCACCCCACCACCATAACCCCACCACCAACACCACCCCATCACCATAACCCCACCACCACCACCAACACCACCCCACCACCATAACCCCACCACCACCCCACCACCACCACAACCCCACCACCACCACCAACCCCACCACCATAACCCCACCACCAACACCACCCCACCACCATAACCCCACCACCACCACCAACCCCACCACAACCCCACCACCACTACCACCACC
Source organism: Gasterosteus nipponicus (assembly GCA_014132575.2). Taxonomy (NCBI): domain Eukaryota; kingdom Metazoa; phylum Chordata; class Actinopteri; order Perciformes; family Gasterosteidae; genus Gasterosteus; species Gasterosteus nipponicus. The sequence continues at coordinate 7,120 of BMAF01002726.1, read as the reverse complement.
ACAACCCCACCACCATAACCCCACCACCACCACCAACCCCACCACAACCCCACCACCACTACCACCACCACCACCCCACCACCACTACCAACACCACCCCACCACCATAACCCCACCACCAACACCACCCCACCACCATAACCCCACCACCACCACCAACCCCACCACAACCCGACCACCACTACCACCACCACCACCCCACCACCAACACCACCCCACCACCACAACCCCACCACCACTACCACCACCACAACCCCACCACCAACACCACCCCACCACCACTACCACCACCACAACCCCACCACCACTACCACCAACACCACCCCACCACCACCACCCCACCACCACTACCACCACAACCCCACCACCACCACCAACCCCACCACCACCCCACCACCACTACCACCACCACAACCCCACCACCACTACCACCAACACCACCCCACCACCATAACCCTCTGGTCTCATCTCATCCCTCCTTCCCTCTGGTTTCATCTCATCCCTCCGGAAGAGAGCGTCGAGAAGAAAGAGCAGGGACCCAGAAATGGAGAGACCCAGCGGAGGTGGAGAAGGAAGAGGATGTTAATTAATTATAAGCCGTCAGGAGTCATCTCCTTTTAAACGTGGAGACAGAACGGAGACTCGTATTCAAAACCCTCGGTGCGGATTTAGAGGCAGAGACGTTTCATTCGCTGTCATCATCAGAGAGAACGACCACCCACCAACCCCATCACCATAACCCCACCACCACCACCAACACCACCCCACCACCATAACCCCACCACCACCCCACCACCACAACCCCACCACCACCACCAACCCCACCACCATAACCCCACCACCAACACCACCCCACCACCATAACCCCACCACCACCACCAACCCCACCACAACCCCACCACCACTACCACCACCACCACCCCACCACCACTACCACCACAACCCCACCACCATAACCCCACCACCACCACCAACCCCACCACAACCCCACCACCACTACCACCACCACCACCCCACCACCACTACCAACACCACCCCACCACCATAACCCCACCACCAACACCACCCCACCACCATAACCCCACCACCACCACCAACCCCACCACTACCACCAACACCACCCCACCACCACCACCCCACCACCACTACCACCACAACCCCACCACCACCACCAACCCCACCACCACCCCACCACCACTACCACCACCACAACCCCACCACCACTACCACCAACACCACCCCACCACCATAACCCCACCACCACCACCAACCCCACCACAACCCCACCACCACTACCACCACCACAACCCCACCACCACTACCACCACCACCACTACCACCACCACCACCCCACCACCACCACCAACACCACCACAACCCCACCACCACAACCCCACCACCACTACCACCACCACCACCCCACCACCACCACCAACACCACCACAACCCCACCACCACAACCCCACCACCACTACCACCACCACCACCCCACCACCACAACCCCACCACCAACACCACCACCACAACCCCACCACCACCACCGCAACACCACTACCACCACCCCTAATACTAAATACATACAAAGAGCCATGTGTCCACAACATGTGATTGACATTCATGCCCCTCAGGGACAGACTGCAGCCGGGGACTACCCCCGGTCCTCGCTGCCTACCCCCGTCCTCGCTGCCTACCCCCGTCCTGCCTACCCCCGCTGCCTACCCCGTCCTCGCTGCCTACCCCCCGCCCTCGCTGCCTACAACCCCCCGTCCTCGCTGCCTACATCCCGCCTCGCTGCCTACCCCGTCCTCGCTGCCTACCCCGTCCTCGCTGCCTACCCCCGTCTCCCGCTGCCTACAACCCCGCGTCGCTGCCTACGCCCCCGTCCTCGCTGCCTACCCCCCGTCCTCGCTGCCTACCCCCCGTCCTCGCTGCCTACAACCCCCCGTCCTCGCTGCCTACGTCCCGTCCTCGCTGCCTACCCCCCGTCCTCGCTGCCTACCCCCCGTCCGCTGCCTACAACCCCCCGTCCTCGCTGCCTACCCCCGGTCCTCGCTGCCTACATCCCGTCCTCTCTGCCTACGTCCCGTTTTTGGTGGGACAGGACAGGGCGTTCAGGGACAGAGGTCAGGAAAGAGGTCAGGGCAAAGGTCAGGACGGAGGTCAGGGCAGAGGTCAGGGCAGAGGTCAGGACAGAGGTCAGGGCAGAGGTCAGGGCGACGGGCCTGTAGATCCTTGTTTTCTCGGGGTCGGGGGGACGTCTGAGGCTTTGAAGCAGCCTGGGACGTAACGTGTCTCCAGTCTCTCAGCTGAAGCAGCTTAAATATTCCTTAAATATTCTTTCATTCTACAATTGTGGGACTTAAAGCAAGAATCTGTGAAGTAGAAAACGGAGTCTGAGACACATTGAGTCTGCAGAGCGGAGACACTGCCGTCCTTATCAGTGACCAGTGCTTATCTGCTGGTGTGATCCACACACACGCACACACACACACACACACACACACACACACACACACACACACACACACACACACACATTCACACTACAAAACACTTTATTAACTGCAGCACAATACAAGCCTGCAGGGAGTGTGTGTTGTATGAGAGAAAAAAAAATGATCTCACTCCCGCTATTTCATTGGAGCGTGTGTGTGTGTGTGTGTGTGTGTGTGTGTGTGTGTGTGTGTGTGTGTGTGTGTGTGTGAGGCGCAGCCAGTTAAAGGGCAGAAACCAGCAGTGAAGCTAAAAGCCTCACTGGACGACTTAACGTGAACACAAACTAACAGCTGGCTCCTTTTCAGCTTCAGACAAACACACTGAAACATACAAGAACATAAACATACATACATACATGTTCATATGTATGTATGTATGTTCTTCAGTAATCAGACAGAAGGGCAATTTGATTTAAAGGAAAATACAGATTTTTAGAAACAGAATAAAAAACTGTGAGTTCATCTGAAAGAAGTTGTAAATATAATAAATAATATGTAACATTTATTCACAGTAAAATCTTCAAATATATCTGTATTAATATATACGTAGTAAATATTTCTAGTATTTGTATTAGCATACGATTTGTGTTATAATTATTGGTGGATTAATGTGCTCTTACTTTAATAACGCTTATCATAATTACACTATTGCCAGGAAGCTTAATCAATAATAATGTATATTAATCTACTCTTTAATTTGCATCTTGTATTCATCATTATCATCATCATCATCATCATTCATCAGCTGACATGTGCAGCAATGAAAATACCAAGATTACAGCAGGGGAGAACTTGTGAATGTACCTGGTTAGCAGAAGTACTCGCAGTATACGTTGTACATTATGTCTATAAGTATCAGTAGTAAATAGCAAGTGAACAACGGTTACTGTTTTCATAGAGAAGTCAAAAGTTTCTGTCCTGAAAAACACGATGAAAACGTTTTAATCTTCAATCTTTAACAGAACCGAGCTGAAGTTTATCTTTAATATATTTAACGAATCCAAAGACTAAAATCCACCCGTCCGACGTCCCGACGAGGACCAGCGGCGTCGCTCCTCTTTCATCGTTAAAGGCAGAAACACTGTTGGCAGAAGGACGTTTTGGCTGCTGTCGTCGAGTGATTTCATTCACTTCCAGGAAGCCAAATCTCAAAAATAGTCTCAATGTCACACGTTTTATCGCCGGGAGGATTCGCTGCCAGGACGGGGGGTCGAATGAGGACAGATAGAAACCGATGGAAGGAAGGGAAGAGGAAACAGCCAGGAATAGAGAGCAAAAGAGGAAGCAGGTAAGGAAGTAGCAGCAAGAATGAGGAAAGGAAATTAGGGAGGAAAGGAAAGACGGGGGGAAAGAAAAGAAAATAACCACGAGAGATGAAAAATGAAAATACTTCAATGGGAGAGAATTAGAAAGAGTTAATTAAAGGACAGCAGAAGGTAAATGAGTCAGGAAGAGAAAGGGGAAGGAAACATAGGAGGGAGGACAGGATGAAGGAGGCAAGAAAGGAAGGAAGAAGAATGAGGACTGAAATAACGGGGAAGGAAATAAGGAAAGGAAAATGAGAAGGAAACAGGGTGAGGGATCAAAAGAGAGGAAAAAGAAAAGAGCGTGTAAGGATAGAAGGAAAGGAGGACACAAGGAGAAGGAAAGAAGGGGAGAGGAATTGAATGATGAGCAACAGGAAGGACCGGAAGAAGGAAGGAGATTAAGGTGGAGAACTGGACTAAGAGGAAGGATGGAAGGAACCAAAGAGACGAGGACAGACAATAGGAAAGGTTGAGAGAAAGGAGAAGGACTGTAGCAAAGAGGAAATAAGGGAAGAAGAATAATAAAAGGAGACATATAATAAGATTCCTGATGAAGAACAGAAGGCAAAGGAAGCAAAGCAGGGGAGAGGAAAGGAGGGAAGAGGAAAGAAGGGAAGAGGAAAGGAGGGAAGAAGGAAAAAGGAAAGCAGGGAAGAGGAAAGGAGGGAAGAGGAAAGAAGGGAAGAGGAAAGCAGGGAAGAGGAGAGGGAAGAAGAGGGAAGAGGAAAGGAGGGAAGAAGGAGAAAGGAAAGCAGGGAAGAGGAAAGAAGGGAAGAGGAAAGCAGGGAAGAGGAAAGGAGGGAAGAGGAAAGCAGGGAAGAGGAAAGGAGGAAAGAAGGGAAGAGGAAAGAAGGGAAGAGGAAAGCAGGGAAGAGGAAAGAAGGGAAGAGGAAAAGGAAAGAGGGAAGAGGAAAGGATGGAAGGAGGGAAGAGGAAAGGAGGAAAGAAGGGAAGAGGAAAGGAGGAAAGAAAGAAGGAAGAGGAAAGCAGGGAAGAGGAGAGGAGGGAAGAGGAAAGGAGGGAAGAAGGAGAAAGGAAAGAGGGGAAGAGGAAAGGATGGAAGGAGAAAGGAAAGGAGGGAAGAGGAAAGGAGGGAAGAAGGGAAGAGGAAAGGAAAGGAGGAAAGAGGGAAGAGGAAAGGGAAGGAGAAAGGAAAGCAGGGAAGAGGAAAGGAGGGAAGGAGAAAGGAAAGGAGGGAAGAGGAAAGGAGGGAAGAGGCCAGACAGTAATTCTCGAGTTGGCTCGTTTCCCGGGAAAAGAGAAAATCATCAAGAAGGTCGAAAACACGATCTGACGAAAGTCAGCCAACAAATAAAAGATCAAATTAAGAAGTTCCAGTTTTACGTCATCTGGGGGCTCTACCTCACAATGATGTCATCATCAGGCGCCGGGGAGGTAGAGTGATGCTGAGGAAACCTGACGCCCCCCTCCCTCCCCCCACCTCCCCCACCTCCCCCAGGTGTCTGGCAAAGAGACACCGAGATGAAGGAGCTGCCGCTCGTAGCTTAGCATCTCTGTGATCCAAACACCATCACAGATGAACTTCTCCGCCTTTGATTCCAGCTTCTCTACAATCTGCTGCCAGATTCCTGAAGAGGCCTCGTGTTTGTGTGTTTGTGTGTTTGTGTGTGTTTCTTGTTTTCTTCTCATGTTAACTTTGTTATGCCGCCACCGCTGGCAGCAACACCGACATAGTTAGCTGATTAAAAAAGGCACACAGCTAAGTACCTGTAATATATTCTATTTACTGACTCAATCCTACGTTTGTTCATTATCCAACAAGCTGAGAGCGGAGTCACTAAGAGTCACTGTGAGTCCCTGTGAGTCCCTAGAGTCACTAAGAGTCACTGTGAGTCACTAAGAGTCACTAAGAGTCACTGTGAGTCACTAAGAGTCACTGTGAGTCACTAAGAGTCACTAAGAGTCACTAAGAGTCACTGTGAGTCACTAAGAGTCACTGTGAGTCACTAAGAGTCACTAAGAGTCACTGAGTCACTAAGAGTCACTAAGAGTCACTAAGAGTCACTAAGAGTCACTATAAAGTCACTATGTCACTAAGAGTCACTAAGAGTCACTGTGAGTCACTAAGAGTCACTAAGAGTCACTAAGAGTCACTAAGAGTCACTATAAGTCACTAAGAGTCACTAAGAGTCACTGTGAGTCACTAAGAGTCACTAAGAGTCACTGTGAGTCACTAAGAGTCACTGTGAGTCACTAAGAGTCACTAAGAGTCACTAAGAGTCACTGTGTCACTAAGAGTCACTAAGAGTCACTAAGAGTCACTAAGAGTCACAATGTGTCACTATAAGTCACTAAGAGTCACTGTGAGTCACTGTGAGTCACTAAGAGTCACTGTGAGTCACTAAGAGTCACTGTGAGTCACTAAGAGTCACTAAGAGTCACAATGTGTCACTATAGGCACTAAGAGTCACTAAGAGTCACTAGGTTGGTGGTTCGAGTCCAGGCTGCCCCATGTTCCATGTCGGAGTGTCCCTGAGCAAGACACCAAACCCCTAATTGCTCGCCAGGCAAAAATGTGAAAAGCCACGGGTTTAAAGTGTGATGTAAGTCGCTTTGGATAAAAGCGTCTGCAAATGACCTGTAATGTAATATAATGTGATGTAATGTTATGTAATGTTATGTAATGTGATGTAATGTGTCATGGTGAGTCACTGTGTGTCAGCCAATCAGCTTGCTTTCCTCTTTAAGTTCACCGACACAAATAACTACAGAAGAGCTGATGCTCTTTTCACACGAGGAAAGATCTCAGTGATCATTAAACGTTCCCTCGTGATCTGGTGGAAGAATTGATCTACGATCAGCGATCCAAACGCTGGATGAGAGCAGATCATAAATGAAGCTCCCAACATAGAACTTATTTTAATAACTGACTCCATCAGGGAGGAGTCCCTTTGAAACACCTCTAATCAATCAATTAATACATCTATTGGTAATTAATATGAAGAAAAAGACCTTAACTGCAATCAGTGAGAGATGTTTGAACGTTTTAAGGAACGATTATGAGTAATGAAGTATTGAGAGGCTCCACTCACACACACACACACACACACACACACACACACACACACACCAACACACACACCTTAGTACAGGTGTCGGGGTGTGACGTTGACTAATGCGATGCTGGTTCAGGCATGTTGCCGCTAATCGATTAGCACTGCAGCTCAACAGACACACACAGTCGCACACACTCAAACACACACATACTGCCGTGTGTGTGTGTACATGAAGATGATATCTGCTTCCTGCATCACACCGAGATAAAACAGTGGGCCATGCACTGAACGAAGTGGGCTA
>BMAF01002724.1:15000-29894 GCA_014132575.2 Gasterosteus nipponicus | reverse complement strand
CTACAGAGAGACACAAAGAGACACAAAGTGACAAAGAGGCTACAAAGTGACACAAAGTGGCACAAAGAGACACAAAGAGACACAACGTGTATACAGAGACACAAAAGTGACACAAAGTGGCTACAAAGAGACACAAAAAGTGACACAAAATGGCTACAGAGACACACAAAGAGACACAAAGAGACACAACGTGCATACAGAGAGACACAGTGACAGCGGGCTACAGAGAGGACACAAAGTGACATAAAAAAGGCACAAAGAGACACAACGTGCATACAGAGAGACACAAAGTGACACAAAGGACACAAAGTAGTTACAAAGACACAGAGATGGCATCTTGACTCCGCTGGCAAAGACACAGAAGTGAAACTGGCATACCTGGGTTCAAAAAAGTAACGAGACCGAGACAATTAACAATTTGACAGACAAGCTCTGGAACGTTGTTTGACCTTTCGACGATGACATCATGGCGTGTGAGACAAGTTTGAGTTGAAAGGCTGACGACTTATATTTCATAATCGCAAAAACAACTAAGTTACATATGTGAACGCTACCAACATTAAGACGCGAGTTCTTCATCATCACACTGAAATACACACACACACACAGACACACACAGACAGGCTCAGCCTGCCAACGTATTAACACCTCCAAGGTCGACCTGTCCACCTCATGATGGACCTGTCTCTATTAACCGACCGCTGAGAGTGAACCGATTGAGACCCATTGGTCGCTATCAAGCCGACACGCCGAGTACAATGAAGTGTCCCCGACACACACACACACACACACACACACACACACACACACACACACACACACACACACACACACACACCCAACAGGAATAAAATATGCGTTGTCGTCGCTGCAAAAATCAAACAGCGTCAGACGAGCTGATGAGATTTTGAAATGAGCCTTAATTTGTGGGAGTTGTCTTGGGTAATGATGGTGGAGAGAGGGACGGGAGACGGAGACAGACGGGTCCAGGGCTCACCTGTGACAGTCCCAGGTAGATGGAGACGGTCTCAGAGATGTACAGGAAGCGTCCCTCCTTGTTCAGTGCAAAAACAAACCCGTCCAGAGACTGAAAGCAGAGAAAGAAACGTTTAATTGAAATGTTCTGACACACACGTGATAATACAGCTGCTAAGCTGCTAATGTAACGTATCACCAGGCCTCTGTTAGCAGCATGTGCCGCTTCAAAGAGGCAGAACGTCTGATTATATCATTATATATATATATATATATATATCTCATTAGTATCATTCAGTTAAAACATCTCGAGGTTCCGATGCTTCTGAACTACGAGAGGAACCCAGAAGTCTTTTTGTCTCCAAGTTGTCTGGAGACAATATTTACCTGAGATCAGCTGACTGGTCATGTGACCTGTGATCTCAGGAGCGCTGCAAAGTCACATGACAGTACTGTGCAGCATTGCATTGTGGGATTGGTAGAAGCAGGATGAGAGCATTTCTACACTCAAATCACACAGGGGAGAGAAAATACACACATCTGCAACAGTGGAAGTACTGTGTACTTCCATAGTACTGCAATACTACACAGGAGGTCTGATAGCATCAGATATGTAGACAGGTAGGTCTAGCACACACACACACACACACACACACACACACACACACACACACACACACAACACACACACACACACATCAAGGTGTGTCTAATGGTGTACTTATAAGACTAGCACGGCGCAACATCGACTTCAGGAGCGAAATCACACGCTCGCACACAGACACACACACAGACACACACAGATCAGAGCGTGTCTAATGCTGTCGTAATGTGAAGATCATGGCAGAACACTCGACTCCTTGAGCACAAGACACTGATTCAAACACACAGACGCACACACACACACAAAAGCACTAATACTCCTGAGGTCGGGCAGGTTAATTACATGTGGTTCCCTGCTGTTGCTGCTGTCGATACGCCGGTGCTGTGTGTGTGTGTGTGTGTGTGTGTGTGTGTTATCCACTCTATACGTATGCAGGGCTGCATCCCCTGTTATCTGTTAATATTAATTGTTTGAGAGAGAGCGAGAGAGGAAGAAGAGAAGATAAAGAAGGCCAATTAAATATCTGTATGTTAATATTATAGGAAGCATATTACACAGGAGATGCCACACACACAAATACACACCCTGTGGTTTTAGGCAACGCTGCAACACAACATAAATCCACATATTTCATGTTTTATCTCAAATAAAATTCCTGTTGATTCTAGTGAACTAATCTGAACACAGCAGGAAGGAACATGACATTTTACAGGGCTTTTATTTTGATAGACGTTAGAATGTTCAGTATGAGCCAAACTCTGAGGTAGGTTTGCTTTTATTTTGAACTAGATTCGTTGGAAACTTGCTCATAAGTTTGACTAATTATTCACGCAATTATTTAAAAAATGTATTTTAAAGTAGGATTTTCATAATAATTTGTTTGATCTACTATATATTATTCATTTACGTAATTGCATTCAATTGTGTAGTTTTTTTACTTATTTAATAAAATAAAACAACTTTCACCACATAGACTCTTATTTTGAAGTCAGATTGATCTTTGGAAAAATGTTAATTTCTTGTGTGTTTGACTTACATTTATCATTAATTTAGGTATTTTTTATTTATTATTAACAGACTTCCCGACTTATTTAATAAAGTGAATACGTTTCCTTTAATGTGCTGTCGTCTTTTACCGTAACGTGTAAAATAAACCGGCAACACAAAAACACGTTACGAATGCAGAGGGATGTTTGGAGAAATAAAGAATTGATCGCGTTTCACTTACTAAAAATAACAAAAGCAGTCTGGTTTTGACCTTTAACCTCTAATAATATGTGTTTGTGTGTGAAAGGGTGTATGTGTCTGTTTAGTCAACTAATGAGATGCTAACAAGATGTTAATTGTCAGAGAGCCTCATCAACGTCTGTCCATGCTGTGTTCCTCATTTACACACACTGTTGTGTGTGTGTGTGTGTGTGTCCGTGTGAATAATGCATATTTGTTACGTGGACACATCCCGTATCTGTGTGTTTGTTGCCTTAATACACTTTAATTATCCTCCGACGACACTTTGACACGTTCTCGCCTAAGCTTGACGCTAACTAGCTTAGCATGTTGTAGCCTATGATGCTATCAGATGTAATAGGTTTCATCCATCCTTCTCCTGTTGGTAACTCTGCTGTAGCTGCACTGCACTGCTTACATGCATTCATCTGGAAGAAACCTCAGATACAGTCCTTCATATCTGAAGTAAAGACAGATCAGCGACTATGACGACCCAGTACACAGTAAAAGTACAACAATCCCCTCGGCCGTGTAGCAGAGGAAAATGAAAATATGATAATATTATTGGTAGTTCAGCCAGTGGATCTCCGCTAGAGGTCGGCGGAGGGTTGTGAGACGCACAAAGGTCGGTGTAGGGCGGTGTAGCTGACACGCTCTGAATCACCGAGGAGCCGGAGAGCCCTCCTCAACCTCTTTCATACGGCAGCTTGAGGTGGAGATGAGCAGTGAAGCTGTGGTTGTTCACAGCTAAGAGGGCGGAGGGCTGGTGGAGGTTTATTAGACGAGGAGCATGTTTCATGAGTCGGATCGCTCTGACCTGCTGGACAGAGGAAGACAATAACCTGCAAACTGTCCACATCTCTAGATTCTGGAGAGTGAAGGAGCTTCACGTGTTAAAGCTGCATCATCTCTACTGACCAGCAGGGTCTCTGCTCCCATAGACGTCTATGAGGAAATGACTCTACTTCTCTGTAGTGACCAGCAGGGGGCGACTCCTCTGCTCCCATAGACGTCTATGAGGAAATGACTCTACTTCTCTGTAGTGACCAGCAGGGGGCGACTCCTCTGCTCCCATAGACGTCTATGAGGAAAATGACTCTACTTCTCTGTAGTGACCAGCAGGGGGCGACTCCTCTGCTCCCATAGACGTCTATGAGGAAATGACTCTACTTCTCTGTAGTGACCAGCAGGGGGCGACTCCTCTGCTCCCATAGACGTCTATGAGGAAATGACTCTACTTCTCTGTAGTGACCAGCAGGGGGCGACTCCTCTGCTCCCATAGACGTCTATGAGGAAAATGACTCTACTTCTCTGTAGTGACCAGCAGGGGCGACTCCTCTGCTCCCATAGACGTCTATGAGGAAATGACTCTACTTCTCTGTAGTGACCAGCAGGGGCGACTCCTCTGCTCCCATAGACGCTCTATGAGGAAATGACTCTACTTCTCTGTAGTGACCAGCAGGGGGCGACTCCTCTGCTCCCATAGACGTCTATGAGGAAATGACTCTACTTCTCTGTAGTGACCAGCAGGGGGCGACTCCTCTGCTCCCATAGACGTCTATGAGGAAATGACTCTACTTCTCTGTAGTGACCAGCAGGGGGCGACTCCTCTGCTCCCATAGACGTCTATGAGGAAATGACTCATAGAATGAGGATTTATTCCCTCAGTAAACATTGTAAACATGAGTTTATGTCTCAGTCTCTAGTTTCAAGTCTTCTTCAAAACAACATGATGTTCATTTAGTGAATTATGGTCCATTTAGAGTCAAACAGACCATAAAGCAGGGGACGCTTTAGGGCGGGGCTACACGCTGATTGACAGGTCTCTAGTAGACCATAAAGCAGGGGATATTTTAGGCTATAAGGTCCCTCGTGAAAACAATCAGAGCAGAGCGAGATGAACCCGTCTCCTCCCATGAGCAAACATTCCACCTGATGGTGGGACCAGTGGAACCAGCAGGAAGCAGCGGTGAGCCCAGAACCCACTGACCAGCCCGCTGGGTGGGATACTGGTTGCATTACCTTTGTTGTATTTCCATTATTTGCATATTATAAACACACGCGTTTGTGTGTGTGGTTAGTGCACATGACTACATGTGTGTGTGCTTGAATGGTTTTAATGGTTTATTGTGTGTGTGTGTGTGTGTGTGTGTGGCATGCAGACAGCAAACGTCACACACGCACACAGGTTAATAAAGTCGCACACCAACATGCTCACAGACTCTGACACACACACCTTTTGTGTGTTTGTGTGTGTCTTTATCACAGCGTCTGACCGCCTCACAGTAATTATGCTAATTGCCTGGATGCCCTTGCCTTTATTTATGCACAGCTACTAAGATAAATAAAAGGAAATTGCTTTGGATCTAACTGTATTCATTTCAGCATGCTAACTAGGACGCTAACGCCTGTGTGTGTCTGAGGCGGGGCCGGGGGGGGGGGGGCACAGATTTGTTTACCCTTCACAAATTCTGCAGGTAATTGCAATTTTGATTGTACACTTATTTATTTCCTTCTGTGTGTGGATGGATGGTATGTGTGTGTGTGTGTGTGTGTGTGTGTGTGTGTGTGTGTGTGTGTGTGTGTGTGTACAGACTGACAGAGGCGCCTCCTCACAGCGCGTTGATGTCATTTCAACATCATTTATAACAGTTGGAGCCGTAAATTAAGCGGCTAAATATTTTCTTAATGAAAGTGAAGTTGTTGGTGAACGTGTCCGACTCACACGTGAGACGACGACGTTTCATCATGAGACACGTTTCAACACGCGTGAATGAGTGACATCATCAGTGCCGCGAGGGTCACAACAGTTTGACGCTTCCTCTCCTGCTCCTCAGAGGACACACACACACACACACACACACACAGAGGAGTCCACAGAGAGCGCACACACACACACACACACACACACCGAGAGGAGTCCACAGAGAGCGCACACACACACACACACACACACACACACACACAAATGTCTAAATCTGGGCGTTTAGACAGCTAAAGAAAGAATTGCGATTGATTAGTGAGCGCTGCTGAATGGCTCCCTCCCTCTGCCTCCACCCCCACAGATTACTGCATCGATCGCCCTCACACACACAGACACACACACTCACACACACACACACACACACACACACAGACGAGGCTATTTTTTAACCACTGGGTTTAAATGTTACTGTCCAGCTCTCTGGCTTCTAATGACAAATGTAAAAGTAGGCTGTGTGTGTGTGTGTGTGTGTGTGTGTGTGTGTGTGTGTGTGTGTGTGTCAGAGACAAAGAGAACAAATTAATCGCAAAGGGAGAGAAAATAAGAGGAGGGGGGTCCTGATATCTACGAAACAACACATTAAGAACCGAGGAAACAAAGAACAACAAATGACTCTAAATCCACGTGTGGCCAAAAGCAATTTATCCTCATAAAACAGATCAGAACGTCACATTAAAACCTCTTCATCTAATGTTGAGAAGAATGAATATGATGAGAAACAAGAAAGAAAGGAAGGAAGTGCTTGAAAAAAACACTAGGAGAAGAATAACGTGAGAAGCGAGGTCAAAATAAAGGACCAGAAAGAGAAATAGGGGGAAAGGAAGGAGGAAGAGAAGAGTTGATGTTGCCTTCAGGGGCTCCTCCGAGAATCAGACACATGAGATCGTGAAGTGAAACCCGCTTAAAGGTGAATGTTAACATTAATATCCACATCCATCACGTGACAGAATGTAATCTCTAGTTTCTCCAGCAGCAGGATGTGTGATAAGAGGCGGCGGCGTTAATAAAGCATCGCATATGGCTCAGTACAGAGCAACCCCCGACCCCCCCGACCCCCCCACTCAGCTCGCAGATGGAAGCGGGTGGAAGGCGTGTAATGCACCCGGGACAACAAAGCTGCTGCAAACAAAACACTCGCCTGTATTTATTTCCTTCGGCTGCTTCCCTTTTAAGTTTAGAACTGATATTCTGCTCTTTGAAATGGGGACAAATCATAGATCTCAATTTATTTAATGGACATTTATGGTATCGTTTACCAGGAGTGTTTAATAAAGTAAAGTGTTTTATTGTCAGCTTCATGAGTTAAAGCTGCATTCTCTGTAGTGACCAGCAGGGGGCGACTCCTCTGCTCCCATAGACGTCTATGAGGAAATGACTCTACTTCTCTGTAGTGACCAGCAGGGGGCGACTCCTCTGCTCCCATAGACGCCTATGAGGAAATGACTCTACTTCTCTGTAGTGACCAGCAGGGGGCGACTCCTCTGCTCCCATAGACGTCTATGAGGAAATGACTCTACTTCTCTGTAGTGACCAGCAGGGGGCGACTCCTCTGCTCCCATAGACGTCTATGAGGAAATAACTCTACTTCTCTGTAGTGACCAGCAGGGGGCGACTCCTCTGCTCCCATAGACGTCTATGAGGAAATGACTCTACTTCTCTGTAGTGACCAGCAGGGGGCGACTCCTCTGCTCCCATAGACGTCTATGAGGAAATGACTCTACTTCTCTGTAGTGACCAGCAGGGGCGACTCCTCTGCTCCCATAGACGTCTATGAGGAAATGACTCTTCTTCTCTCTTGATTTATTCCCTCAGTAAACATTGTAAACATGAGTTTATGGTCTCAGTCTCTAGTTTCAAGTCTTCTTCAACACAACATGATGTTCATTTAGTGAATTATGGTCCATTTAGAGTCAAACAGACCATGAAGCAGGGGACGCTTTAGGGCGGGGCTACGCGCTGATTGACAGGTCTCTCCCTGAGGCGTATAGGCGGAATCTCCTCTTCCCCGTTTGGACGGAGACAAACTGACGGATTGAAACGAACCCGTCAGGTAAAAGTCATTTGACGCGACGCCGCTCGCCGTAGGTCATAAATGGGGGAGTTTGAACTTCCTGTTGGCAAGTTGAACTGCTTCCTGTCCAGCTAATGTACTGACAAGGCAGCATCAAGAGCCGGCTGACATTCTCCAGGCAAAGGTCAACACACACACACACACACACAAAAACACAAACAAACAATCATGCAAACACACACAGCGTCCTGCTATCATCGCCAAGTCCAAAAGGTCAACTTCCCGCTGATTGGTGATAGAACTATCAAATGAACCAACCCAGAGCCAGGAGGACGTAGGATGAGGCTCTGGTGGGGGAGAGATGGAGAGAGGGGGAGAAAGGACAGTGAGTGAGGAAGAGGAAGATGCGGGCAGGTCAACATGTCAATAAAGGAGAGAGGAGGGAGAGCTGTGGGTGAGACGGGAGGAAGGGGACGGTTGAGAAAGGTCAACAAATATTGGCAGGATGGCGATGAGAAGGTAACAGTAGAAGAAGAAATGATTTAACGAGACAACCGTCAACGCTGACGTATGAGATATAAATATCATCACTGGAGGAACTTCATTTTAATTTTGGGATGAACTCATTAATTGTCAATACGGGACCATGTGTTTTCCTCCCACAAAGAGGAACTCGAGCTCCAGACGGGAAGAAAGTATTTTCAAAATAAACCTCGATCTTCACAGAAAACTACTTAGATTTAGTTTTTAAAATATGTGACGTGAAGATTTAAAACACTTGTTTGAATAAAATATATGGAGGAAGGTACAGAGAGAGAGAGATAACAGCATCACAGGGATATTGCACTCTCAGAACTGTCGCTGCTCCTCGTTTTTTAATCAAAAGCAACAATCGACAAGTGGACAGGTGACCAAAAGACACACACACACACACACACACACACACACACACACACACAGCCCTGGAGTAATAATTCCACTCTTCCAGTTATTGCTCAAAGCTCAATATCACTTTAATTCCCTGAAGAGGTGTCTGTGTGTGTGTGTGTGTGTGTGTGTGTGTGTTTGTGTGTGTGTGTTTGTCTCTTAGAGGTCCAGGACTGACCACAACTCCCTCTCTCTCTCTCTGTTGTGTTTCAGTGGCCGTTTACTGCAGATATTAGAACATTTCTATCAATGAAGAGACTAAAATCATCATCCTCAAACATAAGGACTCTGTTGATCCACTTGACTCTTAAGATTCCTCAACAGACTTCAAAGAAACCTCTTTTTCCTTAAAATGAAGCCAGAGCTTCACGCGTTAAAGCTGCATTCTCTCTCCTGACCACAAGGGGGCGACTCCCCTGGTCCCATAGAAGTCTATGAGAAAATGACTCTACTTTGCTTGATTTATTCCCTCAGTAAACATTGTACACAGGAGGGGATGTAGGGGACGCTTTAGGGCGGGGCTACAGGCTGATTGACAGGTCTCTAACAGACCACAAAGCAGGGATCCTTTAGGGCGGGGCTACAGGCTGAATGAAGAGGCGTCTCTAGGTCCTCCTATATGGTCCCTTCCTGTCCACAGTACCTTCAGCCTTGAGTTCTTTGTCTTTGATCTATTAACATCAACTCTTCCATCTATTGTCTTTCACTTCCTGTTCTGTGTGTGTGCGTCCCGGCTCGCTGTCAGACATGAAGATGGTTATTGATCGGTCGACTTGTTCATCCAGACGGACATTGACACACACACACACTGAGACACACACACACACTGAGACAGACACACGGTCTTACGGCCCCTTTAATCTCTTCTCTCATCTCTGGTCTATTAGTTTTTACAGACTATGATCACGTTGATCAACAGCTTATCAGTGTTTATCATTTTCATGATAACTTTTTCTATCCTGAACTCAATGACCTCCACTCAACGTCGCCTCAAAATGTCTCATCAGACTCTCCAGTTCGCTGTCTCAGGGGTTATAACCTTTAGACAAAACAGCTTGAAAACCACTCAGGAAAACGTCAATGCTGAAGACCATCCCGTCAAAGACCTCCCCTCTGAAGACCATCCCGTCAAAGACCTCCCCTCTGAAGACCATCCCACCCAAGACCTCCCCTCTGAAGACTATCCCGTCAAAGACCTCCCTCTGAAGACCATCCTGTCAAAGACCTCCCCTCTGAAGACCATCCCACAAAGACCTCCCCTCTGAAGACCATCCTCAAAGTCAAAGACCTCCTCTGAAGACAAAGACCTCCCCCCCTCTGAAGACCATCCTGTCAAAGACCTCCCCTCTGAAGACCATCCTGTCAAAGACCTCCTCTGAAGACCATCCTGTCAAAGACCTCCCCTCTGAAGACCATCCCGTCAAAGACCTCCCCTCTGAAGACCATCCTGTCAAAGACCTCCCCTCTGAAGACCATCCTGTCAAAGACCTCCCTCTGAAGACTATCCCCGTCAAAGACCTCCCCTCTGAAGACCATCCTGTCAAAGACCTCCCCTCTGAAGACTATCCTGAAGACCATCTGAAGACCATCCCGCCAAAGACCTCCCCTCTGAAGACCATCCTGTCAAAGACCTCCCCTCTGAAGACCATCCTCCAAAGACCTCCCTCTGAAGACCATCCTGTCAAAGACCTCCCCTCTGAAGACCATCCTGTCAAAGACCTCCCTCTGAAGATCCTCAAAGACCTCCCTCTGAAGACCATCCTGTCAAAGACCTCCCCTCTGAAGACCATCCTGCTCCCCTCTGAAGACCATCCCGTCAAAGACCTCCCCTCTGAAGACCATCCCGTCAAAGACCTCCCTCTGAAGACCATCCTGTCAAAGACCTCCCTGAAGACCATCCCAAAGACCTCCCCTCTGAAGACCATCCCGTCAAAGACCTCCCCTCTGAAGAGCATCCCGTCAAAGACCTCCCCTCTGAAGACCATCCTGTCAAAGACCTCCCCTCTGAAGACCATCCTGTCAAAGACCTCCCCTCTGAAGACCATCCCGTGAAGACCATCCTGTCAAAGACCTCCCTCTGAAGACCATCCTGTCAAAGACCTGTCAAAGACCTCCCCTCTGAAGAGCATCCCGTCAAAGACCTCCCTCTGAAGACCATCCTGTCAAAGACCTCCCCCTCTGAAGACCATCCCGTCAAAGACCTCCCTCTGAAGACCATCCTGTCAAAGACCTCCCCTCTGAAGACCATCCTGTCAAAGACCTCCCCCTCTGAAGACCATCCGTCAAAGACCTCCCTCTGAAGACCATCCCTGTCAAAGACCTCCCCTCTGAAGATCATCCCGTCAAAGACCTCCCCTCTGAAGACCATCCTGTCAAAGACCTCCCCTCTGAAGAGCATCCCGTCAAAGACCTCCCCTCTGAAGACCATCCTGTCAAAGACCTCCCCTCTGAAGACCATCCTGTCAAAGACCTCCCTCTGAAGACCATCCTGTCAAAGACCTCCCTGAAGACCATCCTGAAAGACCATCCTGTCAAAGACCTCCCTCTGAAGACCATCCCGTCAAAGACCTACCCTCTGAAGACCATCCCGCCAAAGACCTCCCCTCTGAAGACCATCCCGTCAAAGACCTCCCCTCTGAAGAGCATCCCGTCAAAGACCTCCCCTCTGAAGACCATCCTGTCAAAGACCTCCCCTCTGAAGACCATCCTGTCAAAGACCTCCCCTCTGAAGACCATCCCGTCAAAGACCTCCCCTCTGAAGACCATCCCGTCAAAGACCTCCCCTCTGAAGACCATCCCGTCAAAGACCTCCCCTCTGAAGACCATCTTGTCAAAGACCTCCCCTCTGAAGACCATCCTGTCAAAGACCTCCCCTCTGAAGACCATCCCGTCAAAGACCTCCCCTCTGAAGACCATCCCGTCAAAGACCTCCCCTCTGAAGAGCATCCCGTCAAAGACCTCCCCTCTGAAGAGCATCCCGTCAAAGACCTCCCTCTGAAGACCATCCCGTCAAAGACCTCCCCTCTGAAGACCATCCCGTCAAAGACCTCCCCTCTGAAGACCATCCCGTCAAAGACCTCCCCTCTGAAGACCATCCCGTCAAAGACCTCCCCTCTGAAGACCATCCTGTCAAAGACCTCCCCTCTGAAGAGCATCCCGTCAAAGACCTCCACTCTGAACCCAGTGGGCTCGTTTCTGTCAACTAATGTTTCCATTAAACTACCGATGTTTCACACACACACACACACACACACACACACACACACACACACACACAGTTATTCACCAAAATGAAAGAATTTAAGAGCTTCCAAAAACAATAAAAAGCATTCCGGGCGATCAAGCGCTCGCTCGTTCTCTTTAATGTCGCCTTAGTTCCTGATGAACTTAACGATAAAAAACACACGATAACATCTTCGGTATTAGGAAGAGAAAATGTAATTACGATGCTCGTTTAATCAATTATCCCCACGGTGACGAGGCGAGCGGCGCGGTTAATCCGTGGCGGAGGAAGCGGATTCTGAAGTCGTGATTCATCAGAACACGCCGACCATCGTTAGCGCGCCGCATGCTAATGAGGGGATTTGTTGTGCGTCACTCCTCCAATTATGTCCCAATGCAGAGCTTGTGGTCTGGTTTTGTCTCATGATTCAGGCTTCTGGACTCGATTGGATTTGATGTTTAAAGTGGAGCAAAGAGCAGATTTCAGTCGATTCATTTTACTTCTAAAAGGATGAAATCGTTCTTCCCGTGACACGTTAAACACGCGCCGTCGTCTAATCGGGTCTTTGACTCGGCACACGTGGACATCTCAATCCGACGGCGCTCGCTACGCTCATTCAGGCTTTTCAAAATAAACTTCCGTCCGGTTGTTGGAAAGAGAGGTTCAAATAACCGGAATACGAACGCTACCCGACAAAATCAAGCTACGAAATGACATTTTCGTTATGTCATTATGTATTGTGATATGACGTTGGTCATAATCTGTGCGAGCCTCTGAACGCCACGATGAAGGTTGGACCTGAGGGTGGGCGAGCGAGCATGAAGAGACAGAGAGAGAGAGATTATGATTCCAAAGCAGGGGACGGCATTTGTCTTCATTTGGTGTGACGGCCTTCATGCGTTATTATTAGTGGCTGTCGGGGTCGCTGACGGGGGAGGAAGCGAAGTGCAGGAAAAGAGAGAGAGAAAGAAATTGAAGTGATGGAAGAGAGCAAGCTTTGGTTTTTCAGCAAACACACACACACACACACACACACACACACACACACACAGAGGCTGTTACATTGGAGGCGGTCCAGGACATGACATCTATTTTAAATATTTGTCCTGCTCACAATAGATGGAGGAAGGTCAATGGACTCCACACACACACACACACACACACACACACACATTCAGACACACACATCAAACCTTCGCTGCATTGGCGGAGGACTGTTGGCTTAATTCAATAACTTCCAGCCTCCCAGTCATTCAATCCTGCAAATGTGTATTTAAATATGTAATATTTTAAATGTGTTTGCAACGGGACTTTTTTTTCTCATTCGGGAGCAAAATCATTTTTGAACTTAAAAGGTGGATAAAAAAGCTTTTAATCTAACTATTTGTGGGCAAATTTGAATATTTTCTATGTTCATATTTGAGCCTTTGACTTTTGGAACCATGGCGGCGTAGCGATGAGGAACGAGAGCTTTCATGAAGGTCTCATTGTTCCGCCGGAGCAGCTGTTTGTGGAAGTCCTTCCATCCTTTATAACTAATCAAATTAAAAAACCTCTCATTGTCATGCGTTCATTTGAATCCACGTGCGTTCTCTGAGCTACGCTGGTGCATTGTTCTCTTACAGTCCAGACCAGAATACGCATGGAGAAGGAAAGCTCTTCACCGAGAATTTATGCTAAGCTAGGCTAACCGCCTCTGTGTTCATCTTGAATCCGCCGTCCTCTTCCAGGTGTTCCCTCCGACCAATGGGAGCAGAGAAATGGAGCCGCGTCTCTGTTTGACCTTCTCTCCAGATCAAACTACCACAACGTCTCCTCATCAACGCTTCTCTGTAGATAAAATGCTCCCTGACTTTTCTCAGCCTCATCAGAAGATCAGAAGATCTCCTCATTCTTCATCCTTCTTCTTCTTCCCGGTTGTTTTTTTCTTGCCAAACGCACCTCAAACGCAGCGCTCACCCCGTCGCTGTCTCCTCAAGTTTGACTCCACTCAGGCAAATAAACGCACAATCATGTAGACGGACATTTCCAAATGCACACACACGCGCAGCATCTCAGGTATACCTATACAAAACAAGACACACACACACACACAGACACACACACACACAGACACACACACACACACAGAGGCTGCATGGAAGCCGCTGCGCTCGTCTGGCTCTCTAACCGGCCGAGTTAGCGAAGAGGCACGTACAGGAGAGGAAAACAAACGCCCCGAGACACGACGCCGACTCTCACGGTGAAAACGTTTAAAGAGACGCCGCAAGGGCCGCGCCCCCTCCACCCCCGGCCCCCCCGCCGATGTAAACGCTAGAATCCAGAACCAGAAGCCGAGATCAGACTGAAGAAAAACAAAATAAGTCTGTTAACAGCCGACGAGACCAAAGACCAACACGACCAGTTCAAGACTGGGAACCAGTAACCCACCACTAACCCAATGAAACCAGACTAAACCAGACTAAACCAGACCAGACTAAAAGTACCTGAGCCCAGATCAAACCAAACCGGGCCGGCCCGTTTGAATCCAACACACACAGACACACACCAGGGGAACAGATCGGTGGTGGGAGTGAAGCCATAACCTTCCCCTCCCTACCCACAATGCCTCAGGGGAACGTCCTCGCCAGCTGCTGCTGAGATGTGAGAGAAAACAACACGGGAAGAAAGACGGAAAAATCATGGAGGCGTTTCCTGTTTGATTAGAGCAGATTTCTCTGTTGGATTGTAGTGATTATGGAGGATGACTGAGACACACACACACACACACATACACACACACACACGCACACACACACACACATACACATGCATACGCACACACACACACTATTTACGGACTGAACACGTGTTAGCCGTTTGTGTTTCTGTTATTTTGTCCAGCTGATGGTCTTTAAAAACCAGCAGGAAGTTTGGAAAGAATCAAATTAAAGACGGAGGAGAGAGGAAGTGGAGAGGAACGCCAAAATAAAAGCGTCTTGAAGAGAGAGAAGAAGAAGAAGAGAAATCCTGTCTTCTCTGTGACAGTAAAACCATTAATCCACATGCGCACAAACGTATAATGAAATGATTCCACACAATCCGCTTTGACTCCCTGTGTGTGTGTGTGTGTGTGTGTGTGTGTGTGTGTGTGTGTGTGTGTGTGTGTGTGTGTGTGCGGATT
>BMAF01002724.1:0-5000 GCA_014132575.2 Gasterosteus nipponicus | reverse complement strand
ACAGTAATTAGGAAGCAGCCTACTGTACCACACACACACACACACACACACACACACACACACACACACACACACAGAGACACACACACACACACACACCGTGTAATTAGGTAGGGGCCCTGACGCCCCAGTGGTGAACTGAACAAGCCCCTGAATACCCGCACAGGGAGCGGCTGAACACCATAATACGTGGGAAAAGGCCACGAACACACGAACACACACACTTACACACACTGCGACACACACACACACACACTGCGACACACACTTACACACACTGTGACACACACACACACACACTGTGACACACACACACACACACTGTGACACACGCGTTAATTAAGTGGCGGCCTGCTGTGCGTGAAGGGAACAAGGCGCTGCACGGCCGCAGGGGGAGTGTACGTGGACCAGCAGCACTCAGGATTAACACGAGAAGACGGACAGAACTGCAGCTCACCGCTCACTCACGACCTCCTCTTCCTCCTCCTCCTCTTCCTCCTCCTCTTCCTCCTCCTCCACGTCCTCCTCCTCTTCCTCCACCTCAACGTCCTCCTCCTCTTCCTCCACCTCCACGACCTCCTCTTCCTCCTCCTCCACGTCATCCTCCTCTTCCTCCTCCTCCACGTCCTCCTCCTCTTCCTCCACCTCAACGTCCTCCTCCTCTTCCTCCTCCTCCACGTCCTCCTCCTCTTCCTCCTCCTCCTCTTCCTCCTCCACGTCATCCTCCTCTTCCTCCACCTCAACGTCCTCCTCCTCTTCCTCCACCTCCACGACCTCCTCTTCCTCCACCTCCACAACCTCCTCTTCCTCCTCCTCCACGTCCTCCTCCTCTTCCTCCACCTCCACGTCCTCCTCCTCTTCCTCCACCTCCACGACCTCCTCTTCCTCCTCCTCCACGTCCTCCTCCTCTTCCTCCACCTCCACGTCCTCTTCCTCTTCCTCCACCTCCACGACCTCCTCTTCCTCCACCTCCACAACCTCCTCCTCCTCCACGTCCTCCTCCTCTTCCTCCACCTCCACGTCCTCCTCCTCTTCCTCCACCTCCACAACCTCCTCTTCCTCCACCTCCACGTCCTCCTCCTCTTCCTCCTCCTCCTCTCTTCTCTTATTCTGTTGCTTAAATTTCTTCTTCATCTTCAGTTTCTTCCTCTTTTCGTCCTTTACGTCTTTTCCTACCTGCACCGTATCTTCTGTTTCTTCTTCATCTCCTCTTTCTACCTCGACTTCTCCTCCTCATCCTCCTCCTCCTCCTCCTTTCCTTCTGTTTTTGTTTTTTCCTCTACGTCCCGTTGTGGACTTCCAGATGTTTCCTCGAGTGGGTCGGAGTAGACTTTGTATCTTTAACATCAAACAAAGGGATCGAAGTCGCACGGCAGAAGAAAAGAGGGACATTAATCTGCCGTTGGAGGAGTTTTCATGAAGCTGTGAGTTTATAAATAAAAAATGCTTGTTACAAACAATTGCGACTGTTGAGACATTTAACGTTTAACCAGAACCGAATATGTCCGAATGTTTAATCTCAACGTTTGTTAATCTCCCCAGATAGTTTACGCCAACGTAGTATTGATTGAGAAATATTGAGATATTTTACGGCTTTAACAGCTTCTGTCGGTTTAAAATGTCTCAATTACGATGAACTTCAATCGACAGTTTAGGTTCAGTGAACGATGAACGCCACTATTGGCTTCACGCGGGACAGTAAAGCTCCTCGATGTACAGATTCATGGTCCATCGGGCTCCAGACGCCTCGTCCGCCTGTAAATGTGCGTGTAATTGAGCTCTTCTTCACCTCCGATTACAGCTGGGTAACCGTGGAAACAGACGCCCAAACGGACTCGCTCCTCTGAGGAAATCCACCTCGGCAGTAAAAGATTAATGAACTTTGACCAAACCGTCTGACGAGAGAGAGAGAGAGGAGGCGGGAAAGAGACGGAGAGAAGGAGAGGGAGAAGATTCTCACGGATGAAGAGAACAACTACATTCTCATCCCTCCATCCGTCCATACGTCCCTCTGGTCTCATCTCATCCCTCCATCCGTCCCTCTGGTCTCATCTCATCCCTCCATCCGTCCCTCTGGTTTCATCTCATCCCTCCATCCGTCCCTCTGGTCTCATCTCATCCCTCCGTCCGTCCCTCTGGTTTCATCTCATCCCCCCGTCCGTCCCTCTGGTTTAATCTCATCCCTCCATCCGTCCCTCTTGTCTCATCTCATCCCCCCATCCGTCCCTCTGGTCTCATCTCATCCCTCCTTCCCTCTGGTTTCATCTCATCTCTCAGTCCGTCCCTCTGGTCTCATCTCATCCCTCCTTCCCTCTGGTTTCATCTCATCCCCCCATCCGTCCCTCTGGTCTCATCTCATCCCTCCTTCCCTCTGGTTTCATCTCATCTCTCCGTCCGTCCCTCTGGTTTCATCTCATCCCCCCATCCGTCCCTCTGGTTTCATCTCATCCCTCCATCCGTCCCTCTTGTCTCATCTCATTTCTCCTTCCCTCTGGTTTCATCTCATCCCCTCGTCCGTCCCTCTGGTTTCATCTCATCCCCTCGTCCGTCCCTCTGGTTTCATCTCATCCCTCCATCCGTCCCTCTTGTCTCATCTTATCCCCCCATCCGTCCCTCTGGTCTCATCTCATCCCTCCTTCCCTCTGGTTTCATCTCATCCCTCCATCCGTCCCTCTGGTCTCATCTCATCCCTCCGTCCGTCCCTCTGGTTTCATCTCATCCCCCCATCCGTCCCTCTGGTTTCATCTCATCTCTCCGTCCGTCCCTCTGGTCTCATCTCATCCCTCCTTCCCTCTGGTTTCATCTCATCCCCCCGTCCGTCCCTCTGGTTTAATCTCATCCCTCCATCCGTCCCTCTTGTCTCATTTCATCCCCCCATCCGTCCCTCTGGTCTCATCTCATCCCTCCTTCCCTCTGGTTTCATCTCATCCCTCCATCCGTCCCTCTGGTGTCATCTCATCCCTCCATCCGTCCCTCTGGTCTCATCTCATCCCTCCGTCCCTCTGGTTTCATCTCATCTCTCCGTCCGTCCCTCTGGTTTCATCTCATCTCTCCGTCCGTCCCTCTGGTCTCATCTCATCCCTCCTTCCCTCTGGTTTCATCTCATCCCTCCGGAAGAGAGCGTCGAGAAGAAAGAGCAGGGACCCAGAAATGGAGAGACCCAGCGGAGGTGGAGAAGGAAGAGGATGTTAATTAATTATAAGCCGTCAGGAGTCATCTCCTTTTAAACGTGGAGACGGAACGGAGACGGTATTCAAAACCCTCGGTGCGGATTTAGAGGCAGAGACGTTTCATTCGCTGTCATCATCAGAGAGAACGACCACCCACCAACCCCACCACCATAACCCCACCACCAACACCACCCCACCACCATAACCCCACCACCACCACCAACCCCACCACAACCCCACCACCACTACCCACCACCACCACAACCACCACCACCACCACCACCACCAACCCCACCAACCCTACTACCCACCACCACCACCACCACCACTACCACCACAACCCCACCACCAACACCACCCCACCACCACAACCCCACCACCAACACCCCCCCACCACCACAACCTCACCACCACCACCAACACCACCCCACCACCACAACCCCACCACCACCAACCACCCCAACCACCACCACAACCCCACCACCACCACCCCACCACCACAACCCCACCACCACCACCAACACCACCACCCCACCACCACAACCCCACCACCACCACCAACACCACCCCACACCACCCCCACCACCACAAACCCCACCACCACCACCAACACCACCCCACCACCACCACCCCACCACCACAACCCCACCACCACCACCAACACCACCACCACAACACCACCACCACACCACCACCACACCCACCACCACCACCACCATAACCCCACCACCACCACCACCACAGAAATCCCCACCACCACAACCCCACCACCACAACCCCACCACCACCACCACAACCCCACCACCACTACCACCACCCCTAATACTAAATACATACAAAGAGCCATGTGTCCACAACATGTGATTGACATTCATGCCCTCAGGGACAGACTGCAGCTACCCCCCTCCTCGGGACTACCCCCGTCCTCGCTGCCCTCGTCCGCATCCTCGCCACCCCCTGTCCTCTCTGCCTACGTCCCGTTTTTGGTGGGACAGGACAGGGCGTTCAGGGACAGAGGTCAGGAAAGAGGTCAGGGCAAAGGTCAGGACGGAGGTCAGGGAGAGAGGTCAGGACGGAGGTCAGGGCAAAGGTCAGGACGGAGGTCAGGGCAGAGGTCAGGGCAGAGGTCAGGACAGAGGTCAGGGACAGAGGTCAGGACAGAGGTCAGGGCGACGGGCCTGTAGATCCTTGTTTTCTCGGGGTCGGGGGGACGTCTGAGGCTTTGAAGCAGCCTGGGATGTAACGTGTCTCCAGTCTCTCAGCTGAAGCAGCTTAAATATTCCTTAAATATTCTTTCATTCTACAATTGTGGGACTTAAAGCAAGAATCTGTGAAGTAGAAAACGGAGTCTGAGACACATTGAGTCTGCAGAGCGGAGACACTGCCGTCCTTATCAGTGACCAGTGCTTATCTGCTGGTGTGATCCACACACACACACACACACACACACACACACACACACACATTCACACTACAAAACACTTTATTAACTGCAGCACAATACAAGCCTGCAGGGGAGTGTGTTTGTATGAGAGAAAAACAAATGATCTCACTCCGCTATTTCATTGGAAGCGCGTGTGTGTGTGTGTGTGTGTGTGTGTGTGTGTGTGTGTGTGTGTGTGTGTGTGTGTGTGTGTGTGTGTGTGTGTGTGGAGGCGCAGCCTTAAAGGGCAGAAACCAGCAGTGAAGCTAAAAGCCTCACTGGACGACTTAACGTGAACACAAACTAACAGCTGGCTCCTTTTCAGCTTCAGACAAACACACTGAAACATACAAGAACATAAACAAACATACATACATACATACATACATACATACATATGAACATGT
>BMAF01002723.1:10000-11430 GCA_014132575.2 Gasterosteus nipponicus | reverse complement strand
CAGCCGTCACAGCCCGAGAGGGCCGCCGCGTCTCCGCGGCGGGGGACATCTCGGCGTGGACCCCGGCCGCCTGCTCTGGTTGGAGCTGGACTCGGTTTACCCCCAGAGCCTGGTGGACGCCGCCCCCCCCGCCGAAGCACCCAGGCAAACGGAGAGGGCGCGGGGGGAGGAGCGCGCGCTGGGCGCGGGGGGGTCGGACTCCTCGCTGCCCTCCCCGATGAGGGAGCGCTTCCTCTCCTCGGACCCGGAGGCATCCGGGGAGGAGTCGGACGCCCCCCCGCCTCCCAGCAAGGCGGCGGTCTGGATCGTGAGGCACCAGGTCCAGAAGGTGAGGGGGCGGGACTTCCTGTAAACGTAGTTCCTCTACAACATGCTGATGAGTGTATAGGAGGAGCAGGATTAAACAGACACCTCCTCTCCTCCGTCAGGCCGCCCCCGCCTCCTCCTCCACCAGCAGCCTGGACAGGGAGCCCTGGTCGGGGTCTGAGGAGTTCCTGGCGCTCCCCCCCCAGCTGCATCGGACGGAGCAGCTGGCCCTGAAGCTGGAGAGCCTGGCTCAGTCCGCCCCCCCGGTTCGCTCACGTTGAGCCTCTCAGCTATGACATCATCACATGCGCCTCCTGCAGTGCTGATTGATTGATTGGTCGGTTGATATTTCTCTGTCCTGCAGAGGCCCGGTGACTGCGACTCTACCCAGGATGCTTTGCAGGACGTGGACGACTGGGACTTGACGGACTGGGACGACGTGCCGTCTCTGCTGCCTCCGCTGGTACGTTCATCCGCTCCGATGCGTCTCAGGTCTTAAACGCCGGTCCAATCAGAACGTATTCTAACCCCCCCCCCATTGCCCCCCCCCCTTCTGCCCCCCATCCAGCTCCCTTACAGACGAAACCTGGTCGGCCGCTTTAGTTCCGCCTCGTCCAGCGACTTCGCTCTCTCACTGGACGAAAGCATCGAGTCCGGCCCGCTGAGCGACCTGCAGTCCGAAGACGAGGAGGGGCGGGGCTCCGCCCACCGCCGCCCGGGGCCCCCGGCGTCTCCAGGGGACGGACGGGGGGGCGCGTGCATAGTGCAGCGGCTGCTGGAGGACATTCAGAGTCATGACAACGACCCCAACATCTGGAGGAAGATAGAGGTATGGAGCATGGAGAGTCTGTCTGCCCCCCACCCGCCCGTCATGATGGCTCGGGGGCTGATCGTCCCGTGGCTCCCGTTAATTCATCACCTCCCCCTCTAAAGGTCACGTTTGATTGGCAGGCGGGTTATTGATGAGGCTTCCCGGTGAACTAATCAGTCATATCTGTCATATTGAATACGGGGAAATGTCAATAGCTCCTTTAATCAGCTCCTTCTATTCTTTTATTACGTGCAGGTTTCATTCCTCCTCGCTCTCCTTCACCGCCTTAATATTCTAATTCTATCAATGAGGT
>BMAF01002723.1:0-5000 GCA_014132575.2 Gasterosteus nipponicus | reverse complement strand
GATTTCATCTCTGAGCGCGTAGCGTTCTCTCCTCTGCCACTAGGGGGCAGTAGCTGTCCACCCAGCAACGAGCACTCCTCTTCCTCCTCTTCCTCCTCTTCTCCTCATCTCAGGGAGGACGAGGTGACAGTGATGGAGACACACGTCTGTCTTCCTCCCCCCTTTTCTCTCCCTTCATCCTTTATGTCTCAGCCGTTTTCTGTCTTCCGTCCTCTTTTATCTGCTGCGTCTCTTATTTTCTTTCAAGCCGGATTCTTCGTGAGTGAAAACTCACAAATACTTTTTGATTTACTTTCCTCTCGACCGTCTTTCGTCCTCTTCGTCCTGTTTTTACCTGTTGAGTCCTTCAGGTCTCTCCTTGAATCAATTCATCAGCACTGAAACCGTCTCCTCTCTCCTCCTCTCCTCCATCCTCTCATCGTCAGCTCCTCTCTTGTATCCTTTCCTCTCTCCTCCTCTCCTCCATCCTCTCATCGTCAGCTCCTCTCTTGTATCCTTTCCTCTCTCTCCTCTCTCCTCCATCCTCTCTCTCAGCTCCTCTCTTGTATCCTTTCCTCTCTCCTCCTCTCTCCATCCTCTCCGTCGTCAGCTCCTCTTTGTATCCCTTTCCTCTCTCCTCCTCTCCCTCCATCCTCTCATCGTCAGCTCCTCTCTTGTATCCTTTCCTCTCTCCTCCCTCTCCTCCATCCCCTCTCATCATCCAGCTCCTCTGTTGTATCCTTTCCTCTCTCCTCCTCTCCTCCATCCTCTCATCGTCAGCTCCTCTGTTGTATCCTTTCCTCTCTCCTCCTCTCCTCCATCCTCTCATCGTCAGCTCCTCTGTTGTATCCTTTCCTCTCTCCTCCTCTCCTCCATCCTCTCATCGTCAGCTCCTCTGTTGTATCCTTTCCTCTCTCCTCCCTCTCTCCATCCTCTCATCGTCAGCTCCTCTCTTGTATCCTTTCCCTCTCTCTCCTCTCCTCCATCCTCTCATCGTCAGCTCCTCTCTTGTATCCCTTTCCTCTCTCCTCCTCTCCTCCATCCCTCTCATCGTCAGCTCCTCTCTTGTATCCTTTCCTCTCTCCTCCTCTCCTCCATCCTCTCATCGTCAGCTCCTCTCTTGTATCCTTTCCTCTCTCCTCCTCTCCTCCATCCTCTCATCGTCAGCTCCTCTCTTGTATCCTTTCCTCTCTCCTCCTCTCCTCCATCCTCTCATCGTCAGCTCCTCTCTTGTATCCTTTCCTCTCTCCTCCTCTCCTCCATCCTCTCATCGTCAGCTCCTCTCTTGTATCCTTTCCTCTCTCCTCCTCTCCTCCATCCTCTCATCGTCAGCTCCTCTCTTGTATCCTTTCCTCTCTCCTCTCTCCTCCATCCTCTCATCGTCAGCTCCTCTCTTGTATCCTTTCCTCTCTCTCCTCCTCTCCTCCCTCCATCTCATCGTCAGCTCCTCTCTTGTATCCTTTCCTCTCTCCTCCTCTCCTCCATCCTCTCGCCAGCTCCTCAGCTCCTCTCTTGTATCCTTTCCTCTCTCTCTCTCCTCTCCATCCTCTCATCGTCAGCTCTCTCTTGTATCCCTTTCTCTCTCCTCTCCTCCATCCTCTCATCGTCAGCTCCTCTCTTGTATCCTTTCCTCTCTCCTCCTCTCCTCCATCCTCTCATCGTCAGCTCCTCTCTTGTATCCTTTCCTCTCTCCTCCTCTCCTCCATCCTCTCATCGTCAGCTCCTCTCTTGTATCCTTTCCTCTCTCCTCCTCTCCTCCATCCTCTCATCGTCAGCTCCTCTCTTGTATCCTTTCCTCTCTCCTCTCCTTCATCCTCTCTCCTCTTCACCTCCTTACACTGTTGCTCTCCAGTTGAATGCTGTCTCTTTTTCCTTCGTGTCCTCTTCAGTGTGGCTCTTCTTTTATTTATTCCGCTATTACTCTTATTTTGTAATCATGTGACTAACCCCCCGTCCCCCCGTCCCCCCTGTCCCCCTGTCCCCCCGTCCCCAGGGCTTCGTGCAGCAGTTGGACGGGTTCATCTCGTGGCTGCAGGAGGCGTTGGAAAGCACCGACAACTGGACGCAGCCCAGACAGGATCTGGACAGCCTGAGGGCGTACCTGGACACACACCTGGTGAGGACACACACACACACACACACACACTTAATGCGCTCTTTACTCGCCAGGAGCCTCATTAACATAAAACATCACCTAGTTTTGCCTCACGAGTCTCATCCCACAAGCGGAAAGACGTGACAGCACAAAGATGCAATACACACACACACACACACACACACACACACACACACACACACACACTATACAGTCAGGTGTAAATGATGCACATTGAACATGCATATGGATGTGAAACACACACATTCTCCCTGCCACCAACGTCCTCACCGTCTTCCATCTGAAATCAAAATGTTCAATCACGTGATCACGTGATCACATCGCCTCACTGTGAGCAGGCGACCTCTGACCTTCCCCACCTCGACTCACCTGTTGATGTGTCAAATGCACAATGTTAGTGTGATGTCGTAGGTCAGAGGTCACCGATGACGACGGCTCCTCCTCCTGGCTCCTCCTCTTTTGTTTCACCCTTTTTCTCTTTTGTCTCTTACGCCATTTTATGTTTGTTGCTTTCTCACCATCTGCTCCTCTTTCTCCTTTTCTCTCCCTTATTTATCCCTCGTCTTCTATTTGTTCATCCGACTAAAAGAAAAACACAAAATCAAACAACTGTCCTCTAATTTACTCACACGCACACACACACACACACACACACACACACACACACACACACACACACACACACATGTCCTTTAAAACAGACAAGCGCATATAGATCAGTGAGTGCTGCATCACACACACACAGATACACAAAGACAGACGCACACACAGAGGAAGCACTTTGGCAATTACTCACTCTCTTTATGGCAAACATATGGGTATCACACACTCAGACACACACTCAGACACACACTCAGACACACACTCAGACACACACAGGAACATCACGTACGAATGTAAAAAACAACTGATGCACAATGCTGGAGTTTGGACACACACACACACACACACACAGTCAGACAAACAAACCCATTGTATTTGCATAGAAGCGTACGAATGCAAACATACGTATATGCTACAGTAGGCGTGTGTTTAACACACACACACACACACACACACGCGGTTTCTATTTGCATACATTTGCATGTTCCTAGACAGATTTCCAAATCAGCATCTCCATATCCGTCCCCGAAGAACAGCGTGACGCACAAACACACACACACACACAAACCTATATACTCACACACACACACACAAGCCTATACTCACACATTTTGTCGAGGTTGTCGTCTCTAAATATTTATTTCGGCTGTGTGTTTGCTTGTTCTGGTTTGTTTACACGTGTTGACTTTGTTGTGCGTGCCAGCAACGCAACGTTAGCGGCGGTTAGCTTCAATTAAATCTCGGCTCCTAATTGGCGCGTCTCTTAAATAAAGCAGAAAAAAGAAGCCGGCGGGATGAAAGGCATCGCTAGCAGACCTCTGAGCGCGCGCCAGCTGACCGGCAGTCGATAGTCACGCTCACGCGCTTTGTAGTTGCTGGTGTTTGGGTGTGTAATCGTGTGTTTTGTGAGTTGGGTTGATTACAGAGAGACCAGTTTCTGAGAGAAGCTTGAACCCTCCGGCAGATCGGAATCACTGGCAACGTTCTCTGAGGCGTGGAGGAATAAAACACTGAAGCCTCCTGAAGCTGTGTGACGTTTACCTGATCATTTAGTGAGCGCCCGCCTTCTTTGAAGTGAAGACCAAGCTTCACGAGTTAAAGCTGCATTCTGTGCAGTGACCAGCGGGCGACTCCTCTGCTCCCATAGGCGTCTATGAGAAATTACTCTACTTCTCTGTAGTGATGACCAGCAGGGCGGCTCTCTGCTCCATAGACGTCTGAGGAAATGACTCTACTTCTCTGTAGTGACCAGCAGGGGGGCGACTCTCTGCTCCCATATCTATGAGGAAATAGCTCACTTCTCTGTAGTGACCAACGAGAGCGACTCCTCTGCTCCCATAGGCGTCTATGAAATGACTCTACTTCTCTGTGACCAGCGAGGCGACTCCTCTGCTCCCAGAAACGTCTATGAGGAAATGACTCTACTTCTCTGCAGTGACCAGCAGGCGACTCCTCTGCTCCCCGCAGAGCGTCTATGAGAGTGACTCTACTTCTCTGTAGTGACCAGCAGGCGACTCCTCTGCTCCCATAGGCGTCTATATGAGGAAATGACTCTACTTCTCTGTAGCCCAGTGACCAGCAGGGCGACTCCTCTGCTCCCATAGCGTCTATGAGGAAATGACTCTACTTCTCTGTAGTAGGCCAGCAGGGGCGACTCCTCTGCTCCCATAGGCGTCTATGAGAAATGACTCTGCTTCTCTGTAGTGACCAGCGGGGCGACTCCTCTGCTCCCATAGAGCGTCTATGAGGAAGTATTTCTACTTCTCTGTAGTGACCAGCAGGGCGACTCCTCTGCTCTATAGACGTCTATGAGGAAATGACTCTACTTCTCTCTTGATTTATTCCCTCAGTAAACATTGTAAACATGAGTTTATGGTCTCAGTCTCTGGTTTCAAGTCTTCTTCAACACAACATGATGTTCATTTAGTGAATTATGGTCCATTTAGAGTCAAACAGACTATAAGGTTGGGGACACTTTAGGCGGGGCTTCTCAGTGATTGACAGGTCTGTATATGGTGACCTCCTCAGTCCTTTGATGGTCACTTCCTGTTCACTGGTTGCATAAAAACAAGATGACAACAGCGAAATTGCCAAATCCAAGTTTTAAATGATCACTCCACAAATCAATGAGTATTGTCACCATGACAACGTCCTCTTGTCACACTGAGTGTTTATTGTGGGATTGAGTCAGACAGCTGCTGATGATGAAGGAACAACACTGATGGAGCGGTTCTAATGCTGAATAGTTGGACTGACTTCTTGTTTAGTCGGCTTCAGTTATGCAAAGTAGTTCAAACAAACG
>BMAF01002721.1:0-12955 GCA_014132575.2 Gasterosteus nipponicus | reverse complement strand
TGGTCATGAAACCAACAAAGACAAAGAGACAAAGAAAGAAAAGACTTGAATGAAAAGTGGGGTCCAGTTTAGAACGGCTGCTTTATGATGCAGCCAAGAAAAATAATGTCTTGCAGCGATTGTAGGACATTAAGGTCTTTTGTTGGGACAGTGGAAACAATAAAGGAGCATGAAGTGTCAAAAGCACTGCAAGTAAACAGACAAAGACAACAAAAATCTATACACACATCTTAGGTCCCTGGTCCTTATGAGGGACATCTATAGACCTGCCAATTTGGGACATTGCCTTGCACCTGTCCTAGGAGGGACATTTGTTAAAATGTCCTAGGAGGGACATCTATAGATGTTTCCTAGGAGGGACATTTATAGGCCTGTCCTATGAGGGACATCTATAGGCCTGTCCTAGGAGGGACATCTTAGGCCTGTCCTAGGAGGACATCTATAGACCTGTCCTAGGAGGGACCTGCTATAGACCTGTCCTAGGAGGGACATCTATAGACCTGTCCTAGGAGGGACATCTATAGGCCTGTCCTAGGAGGGACATCTATAGACCTGTCCTAGAAGGGACATCTGATGGACAACCCTGTCCTAGTACTGCAAGCATAGACCTGTTATGGACAGCTATTATGCAGCTGTAGACACAACACAGGGTCCCTGGGCCTGAGAAGGGAAGAAAAGGAGTTTAATATGGACATTAAATGTGGCTAAAACTAATTACATTTTAGTCTAGTTTTCGTCGACTAAAACTAAGGAGGATTAAAATGACTAAATGTGACTAAAACTAATATGCATTTTCGCCTAAAGACTAAGACTAAATCAAAACTGGCTGCCAAAATTAACACTGGTGCCTACGCTTCCTGAAGGCAACACGGTTGAGGAAAGTTTTCAGCCTTCTTTGTTAAGCTGTCACTCATGATGACACGCCCCTCTCGGTTGATACCACGCCCCCGGTTGAACAGTTGAATCGGTAAATATGAAATTTACAACTGACTAATATAAAGAACCTAAATATATATATATATATATATACATATAGAAAATAATGAAAATAAATATTTTATAAGAACTAAATCATCTTAATTTTATTTTGAAAACAGTTTTTTTCAATTCTCTTTTTCGAAAGATCAAAAGCTTTGTCCTGGATTTGGCTCCATATACTTCCTGCTTCATGATTAGTTTGATTATGAATTGAGTTTGTTTGATGAATACAAATTACACGGCATTTCTGTTGTTGCAGGTGAAGCTGTGAACCACCTTCACACTTCCCCAATATTCACAGATTCATCCAACTTGTGTCCACAAAGAGGACGCTGACTTCATCAGAGGTGCTTAGAAAGAGAGAGAAGAATTCTATTTGATTGTGTATCAAAACCAATGAACCGATAAAACTCCATCGTTAAAACACGCTGCTGTTTGTTGTTTAAATGCAGAGCAGTAATTGTTCTGTGTGAATGATGTTTATTTGGGTGTCTTTAAAAAGGACAGATGGAGAAAGTCAAGAAGGACATCTTCAACATTTTAAAGGAGCTCAAGGAGGAGGACTTCAAAGAGTTCAAGTGGCACCTGGAGAACCATCGAAGCCCAGAAGACCACCGATCAATCCCACGCAGTGACCTGGAGAACAAAGACAGGATGGACACGGTGGACCTGATGGAGCAGTACTACGGCAAAGACTCTGTTCAGGTGGCCGTGGAGGTTTTGAAAGAGATTCAAATGAACAATCTGGCCGAAAAATTATCCAAAATGAACTTTAACCCTACGGGTAAGTTGTTAAAAAGAGGATCAAAGACATCAGATGTGTATAATAAAGATACAACAGATTGTTGATGTTAATACCATCCTTAACAAATGTTAATAATAGCGGAGCACCACCCTTGGATTAGGGATTAAAAACCAAAATATAAATTTAGTCTCATAATTGGTGTTCACTCATTAAGCGAAACTATTCCACTATTAAGTGTAGATTATAATTTGAGCACAGGCTAAATATACCAGCTATTATCACTCTACAAATGCACAAAGTAAACACAGAAAACATCTTGTTTCAGGCGAACCGATTCCTGTGGGAGGAGATGGAGGTCAAGGTGAAGAGACTTTTTGTACCACCATCTAATTATTGCACAGTTCTATTATTTCCATTGGTCATAGTTCTCGATTGTCAAGTTCTCACAGTCAATATTCGTGTAGCTTCAGATAGGAATGCAGAAAAATACAACCAATAACTTAATCAAGGGAAATATTACACCATTAAAGTAAAGCACTATCTGGTTTGTGTCTTTTTCTGTTCATTCAGAGATTATCACCAACTGTCAACGTGAACTCAAATCCAACCTGAAGAAGAAGTTCCAGCGTGTGTTTGAGGGGATCGCTAAAGCAGGAAAGACAACCCTTCTGAATGAGATCTACACAGAGCTCTACATCACAGAGGGAGGGACTGCAGAGGTCAATGAAGAACATGAGGTCAGACAGATTGAAACAGCATCCTGGAAACCAGACAGACCAGAAACAACCATCAGACTAGAAGACCTCCTCAAAGCCTCAGCTGGAGGAGAGGAACCAATCAGAACAGTGATGACTAAGGGAGTGGCTGGCATTGGGAAAACAGTCTTAACACAGAAGTTCACTCTGGACTGGGCTGAAGACAAAGACCACCAGGACATACAGTTCACATTTCCATTCACCTTCAGAGAGCTGAATGTGCTGAGAGAGAAGTTCAGCTTGGTGGGACTTGTTCATCACTTCTTCAGTGAAACCAGAGCAGCAGGAATCTGCAGGTTTGAAGAGTTCCAGGTAATGTTCATCTTTGACGGTCTGGATGAGTGTCGACTTCCTCTGGACTTCCACAACAATGAGATCCTGACTGATGTCACAGAGTCTCCTCAGTGGATGTGCTCCTCACAAACCTCATCAGGGGGAAGCTGCTTCCCTCTGCTCGCCTCTGGATAACCACACGACCTGCAGCAGCCAATCAGATCCCTCCTGAGTGTGTTGGCATGGTGACAGAGGTCAGAGGGTTCACCGACCCCCAGAAGGAGGAGTACTTCAGGAAGAGGTTCAGAGATGAGGAGCAGGCCAGCAGGATCATCTCTCACATCAAGACCTCACGAAGCCTCCACATCATGTGCCACATCCCAGTCTTCTGCTGGATCACTGCTGGAGTTCTGGTGAAGGTGTTGAAGACCAGAGAGGGAGGAGAGCTGCCCAAGACCCTGACTGAGATGTACATCCACTTCCTGGTGGTTCAGTCCAAAGTGAAGAAGGTCAAGTACGATGGAGGAGCTGAGACGGATCCACACTGGAGTCCAGAGAGCAGGAAGATGATCGAGTCTCTGGGAAAACTGGCCTTTGATCAGCTGCAGAAAGGCAACCTGATCTTCTATGAATCCGACCTGACAGAGTGTGACATCGATATCAGAGCAGCCTCAGTGTACTCAGGAGTGTTCACTCAGATCTTTAGAGAGGAGAGCGAACTGTACCAGGACAAGGTGTTCTGCTTCGTCCATCTGAGTGTTCAAGAGTTTCTGGCTGCTCTTCATGTCCATCTGACCTTCTACAGCTCTGGTGTCAATCTGCTGTTAAAAGATCAAAAAAACTCCCTGTTGTCTAAAGTCTTTTGAATCAAAACTAAACCAAAGCGTCTCTACCAGAGTGCTGTGGACGAGGCCTTACAGAGTCCTAATGGACACCTGGACTTGTTCCTCCGCTTCCTCCTGGGTCTTTCCCTGGAGACCAATCAGACTCTTCTACGAGGTCTGCTGACAAAGACAGGAAGTAGCTCACAGACCAATCAGGAGACAGTCCAGTACATCAAGGAGAAGATCAGTGAGAATGTGTCTCCAGAGAAAAGCATCAATCTGTTCCACTGTCTGAATGAACTGAATGATGGTTCTCTAGTGGAGGAGATCCAACAGTCCCTTAGTTCAGGACGTCTCTCCACAGGTAAACTGTCTCCTGCTCAGTGGTCAGCTCTGGTCTTCATCTTACTGTCATCACAAGAAGATCTGGAGGTGTTTGACCTGAAGAAATACTCTGCTTCAGAGGAGGCTCTTCTGAGGCTGCTGCCAGTGGTCAAAGCCTCCAACAAAGCTCTGTAAGTACAGAGAGTCAGATTCAAACATCAGGACTTAAACATGCTGCCATCTTTTCTTCTAACTCTTAAGCTTGAATTTATATAAATCAATAATCATTAATATTTTAACATGGTTTTCCAATGGAGATCGTTTTTCAAATCCTCTTAAACTTCTTCAACTTTCAGATTCTTCAGCTTCGCCAATCTTTCAGCTACAGACATTGTTTCAACTTTCAAATGTTGACACAAGTCTCAACTATTTTATGGGACAAACTGCTTCTTGATATCTATTGTACTTTTTTCATAATCACTGATTATGTTTCACTAGTTCTTTGCTACGTTTCTGACTTTTACATGAGTGTGTATTGCGTCTGCTAGAGTGGAGAGCTCGAGGCTAGAGGGTGAAGCAGCGCAGGAATCTGGTTAGAAAAATATGGAACTTCTGTCCTTGCAGCCAAAGTATACACTCTAGAGGCTTCATTTCTTCAGATTAATGAGGGTATGGTTGTGCTGATTGGATTAATGCGTTCATGGAATCCCAGAGTTCTTTAGTTTTGTCTTAAAGGAGTGTTAGAGTGACACAACCTCTGCCAAAAGCCCCATAGGCTCCAATACAAATCTGCCGACATATTTCTCAAAAAATCCAGAAGGTACACGTTTTGTCAACGGCCATAGGAGCCGTATTTATTACCGGACAGACATAAAAAGCACATCCACGCGTTCGGTAGAGTCTTGGGTCTCGTAAAAACGCCGTATTTTTTAGATAGCTGTTATAGTTTTGCGCTGGTTCTCATTTGTTTGAGGTGTGGATTCTGTGTAACTTGCTGCCATGTCTCTGCCTTTTGCAGCAGCTCGTTAATGAGCACAGGTGCGCCGTTGTCGTGGTTACTCACTCACATGCTGCAGGATCTGTCTGTGGCTCACAGCTGCTCCTATTACCTGATTAGTGGAGTCACATGACGCAGCTATGCTTTCTGTCAACAGACCAATATGATAAAGACACTCGCCCCCCCCCCCCCTCCACCCTGACCTCTTCTCACTGTTAATTTCTCACTCAGCCAGTCTGTCTGTCTAATTCTCCTCCCCTCTCCCTCTTCCTCACCACCCCTCCCTTCCTCTATCTAAACCAGCCCACCCCAACCAATCCAATAATTTCAAAATAAAATCCCCATGGAGGGAATTTTTACTGTAATGTTTGTGACGAGGCCTATTAATTAAAAACATTCTGTCTCCCAACCCCCTCACCCAATTCCATCATTACAAAATAAAAGCCTCAATGATTATCTATACCTTAACCGTGAAGCTCAGAATGAAGCGGTTTCGTTGAAATACGTATTGCTCTTTCAAATACTACTACAACCACTGCGAATATTACTAGTACTTCTAGTAGTACTACAACTGATACTTCTACTACCATACTATCAGTACTTCTAGTGCTATTAATACTACAACTAATGTTATTACAAATACTACTATGGCTAATAGTATTACAGCTGTTTCTACTGCTACTAAACCTACTTCTACAGCTAGTACTAAAACCACAATTACAACTAATACTACTACTAATATTACTACTACTACTAATATTACTACAAACAATTTAAAACCTCTTTTGTCATCTCAGCTTTTGTTATTTCTGTAGTTTTTAAAATTAATTTAAGCTCCTGCAACTTCTGTATTTTTTAGAAAATCTATTGAAATTCAGCTTCCCCACTTCCTGTATTTTCAGCAGTTCTTTAAAATAATTCCAGCTTTTCTTATGACTGTATTAACAGCAATGTTTAATATTCATTTCTGTATTTTCTTTGCAATATTTCACATTTATTTCAGCTGTTTTCATTTCTGCTTTTTCAGCAAATCTATTGAAATTCCTTTCAGCTTCTCCCATTTCTGTATTTTCAGCAATTTCAAATTAATTTCAGCTTTTCTAATACCTGTAATTTCAGCAAATGTATTCAAATTCTTCAAATTTCTGTAATTTCAGCTATTTAAAAAAATTCATTTCAGCTTTCAGCTTTTTGCATTCCAATGCATTTTCAGCAGGAAATGCATTTTATAGTTGTTCATATTTTCTTCATCCTTGTCTCTTCAGACTGAGTGGCTGTAACCTCTCAAAGAGAAGCTGTGAAGCTCTGTCCTCAGTCCTCAGCTCCCAGTCCTCTAGTCTGAGAGATCTGGATCTGAGTAACAACGACCTGCAGGATTCAGGATTGAAGCTGCTGTCTGCTGGACTGGAGAGTCCACACTGTCAGCTGGAGACTCTCAGGTCAGATTAAGTTTTTTTGTCTTTAATGATTTAAATGTGTCTCTAAACTATCAGCTCCATGCAGTGAAAAAAGGATTTATCTTTGTATTTCGCTCTAAAAAACAGCAATAAATATCCCTGCCTCATCATTATATTGATACTACAGTACTTCCTGTAAACAGTAGAGCACAATTAACTAATTCCTCCTCTGGTTTAAAATCACCCTGCGGTCTCACATATGGGTACCACAAAAACCGGGTCAGAACCGACATTTAGTTTACTCATTATGAAAACATATATGAATTCTATACCTGGTTCAAAGCATTAGAGTGCTGGCTACAATAAACGGAAATCCACATAAAATACTCCAAACACAACTTTAGCCAGTGGAGTAAGAGTACAAAAATATTCCATGCAAATGAGTCCAATAATTTTACACTGGGTCAAGTTTTTTTGATGCACGAGCACATCACGCAGAATATGGATATTCTGTGTCATTTCTCTCAGATAAACCAGGCCAAACTTTCAGTACAAAACGCACCACACTGTCTGCTGTTATGCACCAACCGCCCAGTCAAATTCTCTGTATGTCTGACGTATTATGGCAATAAATGTTTCCTGATTCCTGAAACCAACAAAGTGAAAAAAATCATAAATAAGTCACTGTGCCTTCACCATCAAAAGAAGAGTAACCATCCGGACAACTGATCATAAATCAATGACGACCACAAAGACTTAATCTACCGGCAGAGATGCTAATTATATACATACATACATACATACATACATACATATATACATTTAATTAGCATAAATGCACGCGCTTTCGTTCTGCTTGAGAAACCATGTCACCATCACTTGGGTATTCTTTGGAATATGGGCTGAGATTAGAGTGGCACGGATGCATCATTGCACGGACTATCACGGGTGCTTCGCCTGTGTTCATTTGATTTAAATATTGATTACAAGTTCTGTGCATTCAAGGTTTTTTACCTGTGACGACACAGCAGAAAGCGAGCACTGAAATAGCGTTAAATGTGAAGGAAAATAAATGTGGAATCTACTACTAAGTAAAAGGGGGAGAAAAGGAAAATGTTTTTGTCTTTGAGTGGAATCCAGTTTACTCCTGTGGGGAGATGGAACAACTTTAAGGAATCTCATTGTAGCACAGAAAAGAACGTGACAGTGAAGACTAGACTAGAAGGTCTGGAACCCAGGAATCTGTAATCCTGGGAAGCGCAAATGATTGAGTGGATGAAGCATCAAAGTGGTACTTACCTTCTGACCTGTAATCGAGCCTCGGATCAAACGGAAAACATGACGGATCAAATCAGTCGAACAACTCAAGGTGGAGCGAACCACAGAAAAAAGGTCATTTACACATCTGGTCATCTGAGCTCATTCTGAATAGAAGCTGAGATGGTCCTGGTAGTTCATCCTCACTCCATCAACTTAACTATACATGTGTCTGTCCACACACGGCTATCATGTAGACGTATTTTTATCCTTGTTGATGAATGTTTTATGGGATTATAGGACTGTTTGTCACATTTTTGGAGTGTTTCTGTATAGGTGGCAAGGCACGTCGCCATCTTCTCCTCTACGTGAGCCACTTCTCTGCTTGATTTCTCTTCCTCGCCTTCCACTTCTCCTAGGGCATCAACATATTCGAGACCAGTGTCGTGGAACTTTCCAAAGTCCACGCCAAGTGCTCTGATCTCGTCGATCAGCACCCTTTTTTCTAGGAGGTCTTCAGTGAGGGACAGCTTTTTGGCTCTCTTGGTGAAAGACGCCTGTGCTGTTGAGCGCTTTCCTTTTAGAGCCACTAATTCCGCTGAATCCATCTTCCTTTCCCGACACTGACCGAGGCGCTGCTCCACAGAGGGGTCTTTTCGGCCTTTTCCTCTTCCTTTGGCGTTTCTTCGCTGGTCAATGCTGCTTAGGCGGTTGCGGACTTAGCTTGACGTGCTCAGAACCATTGGTTTTTTACTGTTCCGTTTTCTCCCCACGGTAAGGGCAACCCGGCATACATGGGACTTTACTCAAGATTCCTCATTTGTTCGTTTATTTCTTAAAAGGGGAACCAGGTAAAAAACATAATAAGAAATGCAATGCTTCAATTTCCATGTGCACACCACAACCAACACAGCTCCCCAGTTCTTTATCTTAATAACATTATTCAAAAATACAAATAAACATTATTAATATACTATAATCCATCATCATCAGTTTCGTTATTTGCATGTACACATTCAAACATTATGCACCACATTAACCAATGCATGCAGTCTTTCCTTAGCAGGAAACTACAACTCCCAAAATGCCCCACGGCAAACCAGGAAGTACCTACGTCACATACCAGTCCGTGTTTCATACTTTAAACATATAAGCCAAAGAAAGTAAACACAGCAGCAACACATTAAGGTGACATCAGACAACATGAAGCGTACATTATAAAGGAGACAAGACAACATAGGAAATTAAGAGAGCTTACCAAGTGGCTCCACACCGGGTTGGAAGTCGTTACCAATTAAGTGAATCGCGCTTCCCTTTCACTCAGTAAACACTGGTCACGTGACCTCACAGCACACTCCTCTCTTAAAGGGACACTACACTATTGCGCTGCTACCTCAAAGTTTCTCCATATGTTACTGGCATTTATATGTATGCTCTGGCAGGTAAACATTTGATCACACATGTAAATCCGAAATAACAAAATGTCATGAATTAAAAACTCCACAGAAAACACAACAGTAGAGTGGAAGAGGTTCGCGTTGTAATGGCGGTTCC
Organism: Gasterosteus nipponicus; assembly: GCA_014132575.2. NCBI lineage: Eukaryota > Metazoa > Chordata > Actinopteri > Perciformes > Gasterosteidae > Gasterosteus > Gasterosteus nipponicus. The sequence goes on along the minus strand of BMAF01002721.1, from coordinate 3,851 downwards.
TCGTTGTCTCCATAAGCTCTTTTAGACTCTGTTAGGCGGCACAATAAATTAAAATATGACCTAGACGACGCCAATGAGGCTAGATAACAAGATTAAAAAATTTGGAACTTGTGAGGACAGAGCCACGCGCCGTAGTGCCAAGAACTGACTAAAACTTTGCGGATAATTAAGTGCAGGGATAAAAACCTAAAATAATAAGAGATAAGATAAGAAATAGGTCATCATATAACTCGCCTTGCAGGTGAGGACAGTGTTACGGACCAGCGCGCCAAGACCCTGAAGGCTGGAGTTACAAGTAAAATTCGAAAATGGTGAGGATAGTGTACCGGAAATAATAAGCACATGTTTTTGGAACATTACAAGATGGCGAGCGGAGATAAATATAGAAAACGGTTAAAAGATGGCTTAGAAAGAAATTCTCAGCTTGGTCTACAGAGGGGATAACAATGACTTGTGGATAACAATGACTTGTTATCCACCACTCCTGGGGGTGGAGAACATGTGCTTTGGAGATTTCCAAAATGGCAGCCGGCGACAGTTAAAAGAAGAAAGTTTACCAGATGTAACACAGTTTTTGTATTTCCCACCTCCACTCTGTATTTCCATTAAACAGTGTCTCCCCTGCCTCCATTTCCAAATGATTCTAACATTTTTTCTTCCTCCATTCTTAGGACCATGTGATTTTTGCTTGCATTACAAACGGTCTATGGACTTTTTCTAGGCTCTATATGATTCTTTATGTTTTAACGTTTATGTAATTGTTCTCTGCTTACATTAACACAATTTTCCCATTTATTGTTTAAACATTTTTACAGAGTTTAAGAGAGACTCTGATCAGAGTCTGCAACACATCACACACAGACACACACAGCAGCAGCACACCTGAAGATGCAAATGAAGATGCACATCAGCACACACACCCATGGGACTTGGGCCAGAGACAAAGGACAGGACGCTGTCTGTGGACCCGGTCTGGTAAGACAAAAGGGAGTCGTTCCGAGAGAGGTGCGACCCATAGGGACGTAGAGACGGTCAACAGTCCAGTGGGTGAATATATGTAAATAGTTAACACAGAGGGAGACGTTTAAATGAGTGGGAAATAATGTGATTTGAGCCAAATCTGTAGACCTTGTTGTAAATAATTTGTTATTTTCTCTTAAACTTAGTGATAGGCTGCAAGTAGTTGAGTGTGGATATGAGATGTACAGTGCACGGTACATCTCGTACAGCATCTTAATGACGGAAGCAAAAATTTTTAGATCATAGGGCAACATTAGTAATAACAGTACAGAACAGAAACTTTGTTACAGACCATCATCCTGTAATGATTTTATCAACAAACCATACAAACATGTAACTACACATATGATATATTGATATCATTTTCATTAGGAATAAATGAATGTTCCAGGTCACTAACAAACCATGAGTTGAGTTTTGAGTTCACAGGTAGAGAACGCAGGTAACAATAAGTGTTGCTGAAACCCCCGAAAGCTGCTGCAGCCCTGAAGACTGAGAATGCAAATGCAAGTCCAATTGTGATGGAAAGTCACAAAAACAATGGTAAACTGACTGTAATGGTGGGGGCCCTCAGTGGGCCAACAGATGGTTGATTTTGATGGGCAAATGTAAGTTAAGTCGGACAAGGGAAGTTGAAAACTGATGAAGGACACACATAAGGTGTTTGACGGTACGGTAAATGGTAAGCGTAAGTGTAAAGATGGGAAAGAAGGTTAAATAGTTAAACAGTTGTTCGAAGTTTTGTGACAGATCATCACATCACATCACATCCTGGAGCCCAGAGAGGCTGCAAGGAGAAAAGGAGGGAGCAGCGAACGGATTGGTAAGATGTAGAGGTCGAAGGATGCAGACAGCTGACCAACAGGAGGGACTTAGCAGGTCTCCCAATACAACAACAAACGGGATAAGCATAACTATTTTTACAGGGGTTCTGTCGAGAGTAACATGGTCTTAGAGTCCCGGATCAGAATTCGAAAACCACACACACTGTTTGAATGGAAATATTCTGTGTATCATGCTTTAATCATGTTTCTATATCACTGCAAAGGACTGTTGTTTTCTTAATTTCTGTATTTCAATTTAAAGGAAGAGCTCAATCAGCCAGCGTCGAACTGAGACAATGCAAAGAAGTCTGAAGCTGACCTGATGCTGAGTCTAACAATTTATTTTGAGACATGTGTTAAAATAACCTCAAGAGGATGTAGATATAGAAATATTTTTCCAAATTGAACGAAAAACTTAACAAAAGAAATTACTAAAAGAAAGATTTAGATACCGGAGGAGGAACCAAGAGCACCAACACACCACTTTCAGATTAAGAAAAGGGACAGAAACCCCTCATTTAAATCCAAGCTAAAAATGATTGAGATATACAAGCAAATACACACGTTGATATTATTGTGAGAACAAGAGATGAAGGTTCTTGATTCATAATGTCCAAACATTTCCCTGATATAGAACTATACAGTAAATAGACATATTCACATTGAACATCTGGTCGGATGATGAAAGAGATTCACCTTTCCGTTGAGTCGTACTTATTAAGATAACAGTATTGTCCCGATTAAACAAAACATAACTATAGACACAGTGAACAACAGACAGGAATGCATCACCAATAATTGATAAACTACATGAACCTAAAAGCCACATCAGTAGAATGGAAGCTATGGGAACACCTGGGGGGGGTCTAATGAGTTTCAAGTCACACACAGGATCTAGAAGACGCACCTCTACCCCTGCTGGGATGAGAGGGATGACACAGAAGAGGAGAGACCACCTGTCAACAACCTGAGCGGCGCCAAAGGAACCGTGAGCAGTGACCAAACAACCGTCATCTCGCTGAGAGGAAGGACTTCCTCAGCCCAGAGTCTGCTTGACCACCGTGCAGGACCAGGAGGAAGCATCAGGACCGACCAAAGCAGAACCAGCACCGCAGAGCCGGACCAGAAGCAAGACAAGCATCGTTCTAGGAGAACCAGAAGCAAGACTAGGACCGATTCAGAAAGGGTCCAAGCAACCTTCCAGTCTCCCTTTTGAGGGACAACACAGTTCCAAGACCACCTCACACTAATGGGGGACAACGACAGCCCAGCACAGACATAACCTCAGACCCACGGGTCACATCAGAGCCATCGATTTCCAGTACAGACACTTCCAAGTTCCCGATCCCCTCTACAAACACGGCCCCATGGACAACAACAACCATTTAGCATGAGAGATCTTGAGAATGATCGAGAAAACACCCTCACACACAAATGGAGGTGAACCACTGCTGAAAGCTCTCACTGAAGAACCAGCAGAGAACAGTGACATGGACAACCGCTTCTCAGGTTTATTGGACTCATGATTTAGTAAATACAAACAATTGTTTATTTCTGTGATAACAGTCTCCATTATGGCCAGCATTCTATTCCTGGGTGGATGCTGTTGCATCTTCTGCATCAGGACTCTTATCAATAGAATCATCAGAGAGACCAGCCCCATGATGCCGTAAGGTTTATTAAATTAATGTGTCCTGTATCAATTTATACTGTACACATGACATCCGTGATGAAATGTTAAATCCTGGGAGAAGATCTTTCAATCTCTCCGACAGATTTCTTCCTCGTTTTATTCCCAAAAGGGTTTTTCGAGGAGTTTTTGTTCTGTGCCAGGTACAAGTTAACAAGGTGTGTCCAGATGCACATCTTATGATTAGAATGTGTAGGATCAAGCGTATCATATTGGATCAAACGTTATGCTAAACAAATAGAGACGACACATCTGACAAAACTGAGGAATTTGATGAACCGATCCCTCTGATTAGTTTTTACACCAAAATTGGTGTA
>BMAF01002717.1:0-14350 GCA_014132575.2 Gasterosteus nipponicus | reverse complement strand
ACTTTTATTAACAATTGTTTCCTCCTGTGTCCAATGACCTGTACCTCCCCAGTGTATTTAAACCACGTGTGTCCCTTGGTTCATTAAATGAGCTTCATATGTCGGTGAGTGTTTGTTTGCCCGTGTCCTGGTCCTCGTTTTGCCTATAGGCATTTCTGATTATTTAATTAAAGGCTTTATTTTTTTGCTTGAATTCTGCGTTTTGAGTCCTCCTGTCTCTGGTTCAAAGCCCCCCAGCTGTGCTGCGTTCAGGTACCATTTCTCCAAAAACAAAACTTCAAAACTAAACAAATAGGCGAGTACATTTTAAAAATAGATTCAAGTGTTTGTCATTTCTGAGATGGAGGTACATCATCACTAATCCTGGAACAAAATAACCAGTTTAGTTCTTCTCTTCAGAATTATAATCACAGGGTCATTATGTGCTGTCTTACACATTCTTACGCAGGCGTGTTGCTCAGTGACTGTGCAGTTCCGCATTCAGACCTTTCACTTGTTAATTCTTTAGTATTAAACCTGTTTATTGTTGCATCGGGTGCAGCTGTGGCCTCCACCGGAGCAGCAGTGGGATTTCTGACCAGCTTCTTCCGCTGAAAATCACAAAGGATTTGACTGCATAATGAGACACCTATAACTGTAGAAACTACCAAAATGTGGACTTACTCTACGCCTTCATCTTCCTCAAGGGGCCATTTAAAGGTTTCCTGGAGGCTTTAGGAAAGCTGCAGAAGAAGTTTTATGACAAAGGCCAGCGCAAGAAGTGTCCCATCCGGACCTACTTGGTGACGTCTCGCGGCGCAGGCAGCTCTGGTATCAGAGCCCTAAAAACTCTGCGCTCCTGGGATCTGGAGATGGACGAGGCTCTCTTGAGGTCAGGGGCACCGAAGGGCCCCATGCTCGAAGATCAGGCCGCACATCTTCTTTGACGACCAGATGTCTCATGTGGAGGGGGCAAAAGCAGCGGGGGTAGTAGCTTGCCATGTTCCCTATGGCAAGTGGGTTAGCTCATAGAGATACTAAGAGATAGTAATGGATATAAAACCCGGCTGATATTATATGACCCTTGTATGATGAAGTTATCCAGCCTTCTAACTAAACAGGGAGGATAAACCCATTTTAAACATACATTTGTTCTTAGCTTGGCCTGTATTTGTCTTATGAAGAAATATTAAATGATTCTTTACACTTTAATAAAGTTATTTTTGGAAACTTATAAACCATATTTGAGTGAAACTCAATGACATTTGTACTTTTTTTTTATTACATACCAGCTGTCCTCTGTATTATTATCTGTACTTGTATATTTGTTTCAATCTCTGTAAATGTCACTCTACCCTTTAGAAAAACAAAAAAGCCAATACATACAAAGCACATTCAACATCAAGCAAAGCTAAATATTGGGCGTGTGAATAGTCTACACATTCTAAACCTTATTTCTTTGGATGTGCTTTAATGGTGAAACATATAAAGAAAGTGTGACAGTGTTACGTGCCTCGGCCTGCTTGGGGGTGTGTGTGTGTTTTGATTTGTGTTCCCACAGGTGTTCTGACACACCCACCATGCAGTAATCTCCACTGCCCGCTCCCACCTGCAGCCACTAATCACCCTCACCCCCAGCCAATCAACTGCAGGATGCCGTGGCTTAAAAGGAGGTCGGGAGGGAGAGACCGGGAGGCAGAGCTGTTGGAGAGAGCGGACAGTTCTTGTGTTTTTGTTGAGATATGTAGTTGGGTCATTTGAACTGGTGAAGGTTGTTATTGTTGTTATTCTGTCTGTTGTTATCACGTTGTTTGTACTGGGGGCTCGTCCGGGATTTGGACCCGGGACCTCTCGCACTTTTATTTTTTGTAAAAAAAAAAAAAGTACAAACAACGTGATAACAACAGACAGAATAACAACAATAACAACCTTCACCAGTTCAAATGACCCAACTACATATCTCAACAAAAACACAAGAACTGTCCGCTCTCTCCAACAGCTCTGCCTCCCGGTCTCTCCCTCCCGACCTCCTTTTAAGCCACGGCATCCTGCAGTTGATTGGCTGGGGGTGAGGGGTGATTAGTGGCTGCAGGTGGGAGCGGGCAGTGGAGATTACTGCATGGTGGGTGTGTCAGAACACCTGTGGGAACACAAATCAAAACACACACACACCCCCAAGCAGGCCGAGGCACGTAACAGACAGTTTGATGAGCTCTACAGGGCTTTATACCTTTCCAATGAGACGAAAACAGGTTCTGATGAGCCTTGAACTGTGCTGGTTAGTCAGGTTTCTCCATAAAGAAAACTTTAAAACCAAACAATAGTAATTGTCAGAGTACATTTCACCAAACTGGATTCAAGTTTTTATCATTTGCGAGATGGTTCGTCATCACTATATTTGGAACACAAGGACAAAGACAAAAGAAACACAAAAGTGTCGCTGAACCAGTTTAGTTCTGACGGCTCATTCAGAGCAAACTTTATATTTTACAGGATGTAATAATCGTGCCACACCTCACTTAAACCCTGCGGCATTCACTCCATCGGAGCATTTGGCCAACCCTCATCTTGAATATAAAAGGCGGCTTGGATGGGAACTTCTACCAAAGAGAGAGAGAGAGACTACCTAAGGTATCAAGGTAAACTCTAGAACTCTGTGTGGAGCCCAAGAAGAAGAAGATGAGTGAAAAGAGCTGTCAGGGCTCGACCAGCAGCAGGAAACGAGTGAGTACAGCCTAATGCATTGTCCACTTACAGGAGCAGTTACTGCCAGGCTCCATTCCTATGTAGAGTTCAGCACCGGTGCAGATACTTTGTAGAATATAAATGTGTCCATTCTATTCCGCTGTGGCTGCATCCACGCGATTGAGTTCACTTACATTTGCAGTGTTCGTGAAGTGTGTTTGTTTGTTTGTTGATGCCTCGTAGAATCACAACTATAAAGGCAAAGCCTTATTCTTACTGATACAAATATTCTCGTATTTACTCAGAATATTATAATGATTAAAATCAAGGAGCCCATTCCTGTCTATTGATGCTGAGGAGATTGCAGCCAAATTCGCTTTAGGGGTCAGATGGGCTACAAAGGGTTGGTGACCACTGGCCTTCACTATCAGAGTCTCCCAGAATAAAGTATTTTATACCACACTCTATTCTGTTGAAAAGTTACAACTCTAAATCTGACTTGGTAACAAAGCCTCTCATTGAAATCAGTGTTTGTGAAGAACTATTCAAATGTGGATGTAAATGAAATGTTCTTTAACTCTTATCCTGCCGCACAAGCCGATGGGGGCCGTCACCATCTGCGTGTCCCCCCCCGAGTCCTCTTCAACATGGAGACGCAGCCTTTCAGCCCCGGACCGGCCTTCTCCTTCGTGAAGGTCAGAGAAACAAACGCGTGAACTCCATCCAGGCCGATGCAGCGGGGGCTCCTCGCTGTCAGTGTGTTGTGTTGTGTCGTGTCTCTGGAGGCGGTGAAGGATTAATAAACACAAAACAACATCCCACTCACACACCAATCGCTCCTCGCCGCTGATCTTATTTCTTCATGCGTCGTTGTTGTTTTGTTGTGTTGCCAGGTCCTGGAGGTTGTGAACAAAGAACTGAGGAAGCTTTGCCCCGAGAGCAAGGAACTCATTAAGGTCGTGATCATAACAAATGACCAGGTAAACGTCTGTCAAGGACTCATCGAAAGCATCAAAAACATCAAGGATCACGGTGAGTCACTGATATAGATGATGCATGTCAACATGATTTTAACCTAAAGAATAGAAAAAACATGAAGAAGAAAATTCATTGTTTCTGGCTTCTGACGAGGAGAAAACCCACCACAAGCATCCACATTGTGCATGTTTCTGTCCAATTGTCTGCTTTTTAAAAAATCTACATTTGGCAAAATATGCACAACTAGTGCAGCTGGAGAAGCTGTCAGGGGTCTCGTAGGAAAGAGATTTATTTACTCAGAATACATGAGCCATGTTGTTTATTACTTTGCTGAACGTTTTAGAACAGACTAGCAGTCAAGCTTGTTGAACTAGCAGTTCAACAGAGCTTGCAGTGTAAAAATAGTTAGATTTTTTTTTCAGCATCCTTGTGACCTGTTGACTTGCAGGTCTTTACATTACATTACATGTCATTTAGCTGCCGCTTTTATCCAAAGCGACTTGCATGCATTTCAACCATAACCATAACCATTCAACCATGTCTTCAAACGGGTCCACTCTGCTGTTTCCTCATCTTCTAATTCTTCCTCCCTGCAGAGTTGTTCATTGAGCTCCGCTCTATGGAAGATAAGGAGAGTCTCATCAACGTCTTGAAGGCCAACCACGCTGACCTTTACCTGTCAGATCAGTCAACGGAAGTTGAGGAAGCTCTGGGAGGAGGTAGTTTATAGAAAAGCTGTAACACTACGTTAAAAACAGTTGGTCTGTGCTACATGCTGTGTGAGATACATTTTTACACCTGTGTTTCTCTACAATACATTTAGGAATAGCAGCGGCCACAATGTTCACCCCGGAGAAGATGGCGGCAGTGTCTGAGACTCAGCTACGCGTCGCCTTCGATGGCGACGCCGTCCTCTTTTCCGATGAGTCTGAGCAAGTTTTTTCGCGCGAGGGACTGGACAAGTTTACTGAGCACGAGAAGACCCACGAGAACACGCCCATGAAACAGGTAAAGAATACGCACAGTGACAAACGAAGAATCAGTATCACACTATCGTAAATCTACAGGATGTAATACGTTCAGCATTGGACAGACATGACAAATAAAATAATGAATGCAAAAATCCAACAGGGCAAGAAACAAGCAGTCAATAACAAATCTGTGTCAACAAATAGTTGATTAATTAGTGTTGATGAATTTGATGCTCTGTCTGCAGTCCGTGGTGCTGAGTGAGTGCGTTTTGGAAAGATATCTGGTCAATGTGCGCGGGGTGCTTCTTTTTATCCTGGGTAGAACCTCAGGACAGGAAACTTTATCATGCAGCTCACCCACACTTCTGTTAGAGACGTCACCACATGTATGCATCTCAGGAAAACCAACGTGGTAATAACTATGTTATTATACCAACAGGAGCCAATGAGCCAATACGATGAATTTTGTATATTTGACTGCATAATGTGACACCTATAACTTTAGAAACTACCAAAATGTGGACTTACTCTACGCCTTCTTCTTCCTCAAGGGGCCATTTAAAGGTTTCCTGGAGGCTTTAGGAAAGCTGCAGAAGAAGTTTTATGACAAAGGCCAGCGCAAGAAGTGCCCCATCCGGACCTACTTGGTGACGTCTCGCGGCGCAGACAGCTCTGGTACCAGAGCCCTAAATACTCTGCAGTCGTGGGGTCTGGAAATCGATGAGCCTCACTTCATGGCAGGGAAACCAAAGGGCCCCCTCCTCAAGGAAATCGGAGCGCACATTTTCTTTGATGACGATGACCGTAAGGTTAAGGAGGCCGCAGAAATGGGAATAGTAGCTTGCCATGTTCCCTATGACAAGTGGGTTAGCTCGTAGAGTTACTGGGAGATAGTAAAGGATATAATAAACAATAGGACTCATGTATGATGTAATCATGGGACTAAGCAATAGCATGTATAGCTTGTAGAGTGTGACAACATTAATCAATCATTTCCTTGGCAGTTAATGAAATTCCTAAATTATAGTTATAATAAACTATGTCTATACTGTTTAGAATTCCTATCTCATGCTTGATCAGAAAAAGGTAAAGAGTTACCAAGTGATTTTTATGGATTAATAAAGTTATTCGCTGAAACTTATGAGTGGAGAGTTTTATCAAGATAAAAGTAAATAGTAAACAATATGAAGTATTTATAGTTAAAAGATCATAATAGTATTATTCTGGTATGCAGGGTCTGCCTCTACCTTGAAGTTAAAACATGTATAATTTCATATTAATGTATATCAACAGTTAATTATATTCCCGAAACGGATCATTTAAGGTATATTTAAGGGCCAAATACAGCTGTACACACGTAACTAAAATGGTAATATTATATATGCTAAACATCAGCATGTTACGTTATTGATATGATGGGTTGAGCTCCCCCTCCCTCCACCTGTTTGGCCACACCACCCCTAATTAGTGATCCCCAACAGGTGAGGGCAGATCACTTCCTGGTTCTCCTTAAGTGTAGGTTTTGCCCCAGGCTTTCCCAGCTGTCTCAGGAACGACTACATCTAGTGAAGGTGCAGGACTGAGCGTTAAAGGGGACTAGTTACAGAGCTCCCACCCCATCTGTGCAGTATAATGTGCAATTCCCAGGTATGTCTGTTCTTGGAGTCGAGTGGTTTTTATTTTTGTTTTGTTTAAATATGCTCTTTAGCGGTAATTTGATGTTCAGTGGAGTTATTTTACATATTGTGTATGACATTATTGTGTATGACATGAGCCTATAACAGGAACGGAGAAGTGATGTCAGCTTCTGGTGCTGTAGCTGAGCTCTAGCCACTGCAAATATATTTTGTGTTTATGGTTACCTTGTTTTTATTTAGTAGTTTTATTATGAATTGATAGTTATTTGTTTTTCTCCCCAGTCAAGTCAGTGTTTTTTTTAATTGTTTTTATAGGTGGTGGCTCACTAGGTGGAGGGCTTCCTCATTTTTAATTGATCTTTTAGGCCTCCCTGATAGTCACCTTGTGCTGGTAAAACACCTCAGTGTATTGACATAATTTTTAGCATAGATACATTTTGTAATAAAAGCCCTATGAAGCTTACCTATAAATAAAACAGGACACTGTTTAAAAGTAGAAATTCACCTCTCTGCTTTTTTCTTAAAAGCTAAGAACCTATATTCATATGTGGTATTCTCTGGGTGAGTCCCAAAGTGGGGTTGTCTCATTGCAGGCGCACAGCTGCCCCGGTCACATTGACATGTTGAGCATGTCAGCATGTTAACAGCAGACAAAGTGCAAGGTACTTCTTATCATGGAATATTCCATCCATCAAGGAATATTTTACAAACCCTCCTACATGTTTTAGATGTTTTGCTCTAACATAATATTTACATGAGGAAATCCGTGAAGAACCAATATGATTTCTGAATTGTTCTATTCCTCATGCTGCATCGGGGCAGATGGACATCCCGTAGCTCAACGTGCTGGTCTGACACGTGACCTGCACTCTTGAGAAACGACGCACTGCTAGAAACGAACGCTAGAGGGCGCCGGGGTCACTTTTAAATCGGCCTCTTTAATTAAACTTAAAACGCGTGTAATCGGAGATTGAAAAAGACTGAAACTCTGCTAAAAATGAATTTAAGTACGGTTTACCTTGTTGAATAATCCTTCACAGGGCTCTCAAGTGTCACGCATTCAGCGTGACTGTCACTTATTTCGCTCTGCGCATCGTCCGTATCAAGTACATTGATATTTGCCGCGGGGCGAGGGCTTCAGCTGCCTCTCTTTTGACTGTTTGCATCCCTGAGCTACTCATCTGGGTGAGCTGATCCCTGAAGCTCAAACATGTTTATTTCTTCTGGGATTGGGTCTCCTCTCTGCTGAGGAGGAACCTCGGGGAATCCTCAGACGGGTTTGCTCCACAGTCGGGATTTGATTGACCTTATTTGAACCGCAATACTATTCTAATAGTACGGAGTGGTAGTGGCTTCCAACTTGAGAATCTGAAAAGAGTAGCGAGGTTCAACTTGCTCACTCCACAAACACCAGAATTAAAGAGGGTGCAGGTTGTGGTGGAATAGCGCAGGGGAGCCGCTGTAAGGCTGAAGTGTGGAGGATCCTTGGTTCAAACCCCCTCTCTCAGATGGAGCACAGTGCAGCCAAATATTTGCTCATTAGGCTTTGAAACAGGTTTGAGCATCTCAATCTCAAGTTTAATTACAATAAACAGAGAAATCAAGTGTGATGTGGCCAAATAGTACAAGGGAATGACAGGCTGGCTCAGACCTGCTGTTGTGGGTTGTGGGTTCAAGCCCAGTCATGGGAATGTAATAACTTTTGAGGTTCAACTGACAAGCTCAAGGTGCAATAGGACCAATGAAAGCCAAATAGATGTATGGTGAGCTAGCAGTTAGGAAAGCTTCTGTCTCTAACCTGCACTTGCAGGTTGTGGGTTCAAGTCCACTTGTGGAAATGAGTTTTAGTGTTTAAAGAGTTTTAGGGTTTCACTCACATTCTCAAGGTTCGTGAAACCAAGTTCCTCAAGTGTGAGCAGGACTGGTGGCGTAGTGGTGAGTGCAGGGGCCAAAACCTCTACGCATCAGTGGGTTCAAATCTCCTGTAATTTGCAACACCAACTAGTTCAATTTGTTTAAATATTATTCTTGAGTTTCAATTCCTTAATCTTATAACAATTACTAGAAAAAAATCGAGCTATATGAGTTGATGATGCTTAAAGTAAGTATTCCTGGGGAGACGACACTGAACAGCCTCTTTACGTCATATAAAGACAATTTGGTCTTTTAACTTTCTTACCTATTCGAGCTAGGGATGCACCGATCCACATTTTTTCACTTCCGATCCCGATCCCTAAATTTGGATATCGGCCAATACAGATAATATTCCGATACCAGAGCTGTGTTTGAAAAACAGGAAATCCTGTTAACAGAAAGAATTCTGAAAACAAATTTGAAACTAAGGGTTTCAGATTGATTGTCATGTCAATATTTATTTAATTTCATAAATGTCAAATACTTGAGTCTCAAAAATTTAGAAATATGAAAAGTGCAAGTGTGAACATCTTACACACTTGACACAGTCTCACTCACTCGTTTACAAAAATAACAGCACAAATCAAGTAAACTGACTCTTGTATCATGAACAACATGTCAAATATCTGAAGAAAAGTGCAATAAAATAACTGTAAACATCTTACACACATACACACTTGACACAGTCTCTCTCACTCATTCACACACGCAATCACACTTACTCTCTCACACACACACACACAATAAGTTTTAAAACAGTGTGCATCAGAACAGCACTTAAGATGACCTGGAATAAACTAAACACCAGAGTCTAACTATTCTTTAAAATAAAATAAAAATTGAATGTCTCAAAGTTGACTCTGAGGAAGTGATGTAGTGTTCAACAAATCTTATATCGGCAGGTTCTTCTTGAGGAATATGAGCATTTCTGCTCTCTCTGCAGTTAGACGATTCCTTTTTTCATCCACGGTATTGGATGCCGTGCTTAACAGTCTAGCCGCAGCGCCATCCTGCTAGTCTGCTAGCTGGCTGCAAACTGTGGAATGGATTCCTGAACGGAGGCGCGGCTCAATGAGACAGTTATGAGACACGCTCAGGAAATCCATTCCACAGTTTGCAGCCAGCTAGCAGACTAGCATGCTAGCAGGCGGGGATCACTTTTGGAGTCATTTCAGCAGACGACGTTAAAGCGCAGACATGGCTCTTTGATATCGGAAATCTCCAAAGGTTGTATCGGGAAATCCGATATCCGAATTTCTCTGGTATCGGATACCGATACTGGATCGGATCGGCCCCATCCCTAATTCAAGCATTAAAAAAAATCCAGAAATATTTCAAATGAAGTACTTACAGCAGACACACAGAAGCCATATCTTCATCAGGATAAACTGATTTATTGAACATTTCAGTTTTCTGAGATGACAAAGGCGATGTAGAAGAAATGAACCGGTGTGATCTTTTAATTTTTTTTAAAGCTTTCCTAATTAGCAAAGCTTGTTTAAAACGTGTCTAAATGATGATGGCAACCAGTCCGGTCAGAGCTCCTCCGATTGCTGCACCAGTGCCGGCTGCCGCTGCTGAGGCAGCTGTTCCCAGACCAGCCGCACCTGAAGGAGGAATACTCAGGGATTACATCACCATGTGGAGCACAACACCAGCCTCATTATGACATACACAGGGGTGTGGTCACATTACAAAGCTAAATAAATCCCTACAATGACCACGTGAAATGACCACTAAGACAAAACCGTTACAACCACAAGTTGTAAAAACATTCATTTAGGAAATCCAGTATCGGCGTTTACCTGCAGCCTGCAGAACAGCCACGGTGCTCCCGGCAGCCACCGCCCCCCCGTTGGCCAAGGCCGCGGTGGACATCATACCTGCAGCCCAGGAGCCTGCAGCGATCCCAGCCGAGGTGAAACCTACGGCTCCCAGAACCAGAGGGACCGCAAGAACTCCGCCTACTGCACACGGACAACACAGCAGAGGGCCATTTACGAAGAAATAATGCATGATAGGAGTTTGACATGTAACAAAACAATAGAGCTGGAAATCAGAGAAAAGTAAACATTGTTATTCCATGAAGGCTGTGCTGTGAGAGGTCTTACCGGCCCCTGTTCCGACTGCTGCTCCTGCAGCAAGATAAGTCACTGGAAAGAGGAAAAAACAAAAAGCATTCCAAAACATTTAAATCAATAAACAAAAACACCTTTCTCGTTTGAAACCAAAAGCGGTAAAATGAGAATGTGCAGTTTTCTCGTTTATGGTTTATAACCAAAACACGAGACAAACTCGTCATCTGAAATAACTTAAACACAGTTAAACATAATTAAATCTATGGTGTGAATACACGTATTCTGCCGCCTGCTGGTGGAGATGAGAGCACGTTTACTCTGAACTGTCTGTAGTCTGTCTGCTCTGCGGTCACTGACACAATGCGGGCAAAATAAATATCAGAGCAACGAGTGTGCGCGTAGTCAACTACTGCTGCTAACACACATCCCGTCCGACCAGGATTAGTTATTTATATCCATTAATCAACGTTTCTCCTCATGTTTCCCGTGACACCCGCTGGCACCGCAGACGGATTTCTCGCGCACGCACGTTCCATCGCGTTGACTCTTACTGTGAAAATCCACGTACTTCCGGTTCAGCGGGCGACGCCTCGTGTTTGTTTGTTTTTGCTATGGGCGAAACCCAAAAAGAGATTAAACGGGTAAAACGTTGTCAGTCTGTCTCGTATTTTGGTTCTACGCGAAAAGCGAGGAAACGGCTGCCGACGTCGAAAACACAGTTTTCTCGTTTTAGATCAAAAGCGGCAAGACTGACTATGAAAAAGTGCACGGACCGAATCCACACATTGAAATACGTCAATACGGTGAAAGGAACGGCGATACTCACAAATCCCCATGGTTTGTTTCAGTGTACCAGCCCACAGACGAGCCTGGATGAGCTCGATAAGGTTATATATGCTGAGGGGGGGGGGCGTTTCTCATGAAGTGAAACTGGAACACAGCGGCTGCTGGCCAGTAGAGGGCAATAGGCCCCCTCCCCCGGAGCGCCCCTCCTTGAGCCGAAAAAGAAAAGAGTAGTAATAATAAATGTCAATTTTTATGTTTTGGAAATATGGAATGTACCCAGTAATATTTGTAAAATATGATTTCTGTGCAAAATATATGCTTTCCTCTCACCCGATGTTGGCTGGGATTGATTTGGCTGGGATTGAGCCCCCCCCCCCTCGCGACCCTCTATGAAGGATAAGCGGTTTGAAGACGGATGGAACCGTTACTTCTGTCTGACACGTGACCTGCGGACTCGCCAAACGACGCATTGTGAGAAATGAACACGTGAGGGCGCCAGAGAGTCACTTCTTATTCTGCTATGATCACTAAAATCAACCGTAACAGCAAAGCACGAATGGACATTATAAGTGTAAAAATCCGACTCTGGCTTTTAATGTAAAGTTTGTTTATACATGTTTACTTTTCTACAAATAGACAGTACAATATTAAAGGTTTGTTTCTAACTTTAACAAAACGCTTGGCCAAGGAAAAGAACAAGCACATACTTCTTCAATTATCCATAACGAACGTATCTGTGGAAACACCTTGGTGTTTGCCCTGCCAACGGACCGTTGATGTGCACAACGTGCTGCTTTGTCGCCCCAATTATAAAGACATAATGGAGTCCTCCTGTGTCCAATGACCTGTACCTCCCCAGTGTATTTAAACCACGTGTGTCCCTTGGTTCATTAAATGAGCTTCATATGTCGGTGAGTGTTTGTTTGCCCGTGTCCTGGTCCTCGTTTTGCCTATAGGCATTTCTGATTATTTAATCAAAGGCTTTATTTTTGCTTGAATTCTGCGTTTTGACAAAGTTTTATGACAAAGGCCAGCGCAAGGAGTGCCCCATCCGGACCTACTTGGTGACGTCTCGCGGCGCAGGCAGCTCTGGTACCAGAGCCCTAAAAACTCTGCGCTCCTGGGATCTGGATATGGACGAGGCTCTCTTGAGGTCAGGGGGCACCGAGGCCCCATGCTCGAGAAGATCCGGCCGCACATCTTCTTTGACGACCAGATGTCTCATGTGGAGGGGGCAAAAGCAGTGGGGGTAGTAGCTTGCCATGTTCCCTATATGGCAAGTGGGTTAGCTCATAGAATACTAAGAGATAGTAATGGATATAAAACCCAGCTGATGCAATAGACTCATGTATGATGAAGTAATCCAGCCTTCTAACTAAACAGGGAGGATAAACACATGTCAAACATACATTTGTTCTTAGCTTGGCCTGTATTAGTCCTATGAAGAATTATTAAATGGTTCTTTACACTTTAATAAAGTTATTGGAAACTTATAAACCATATTTGAGTGAAACTCAATGACATTTGTATTTTTTGTTATTACATACCAGCTGTCCTCTGTATTATTATCTGTACTTGTTTCCATCTCTGTAAATGTCACTCTACCCTTTAGAAAAACAAAAAAGCCAATACATACAAAGCACATTTAACATTAAGCAAAGGTAAATATTGGGCGTGTAAATATTGAGCGTCTAAAAAAAGTCTATCTTTAAAACTAAACAATAATAATAGTCAGAGTGCATTTCACCAAACTGGATTCAAGTTTTTATCATTTGCGAGATGGTTCGTCATCACTATACAAACTTTATATTTTACAGGATGTAATAATCGTGCCACACCTCACTTTTACCCTGCGACATTCACTCCATCGGAGCATTTGGCCAACCCTCATCTTGAATATAAAGGCAGCTTGGATGGGAACTTCTACCAAAGAGAGAGAGAGAGAGAGACTACCTAAGGTATCAAGGTAAACTCTAGAACAGCGATTCCCAAAGTTTGGGCCGCGAAGGTACTGCAGGTGGGCCGCGAGAGGTCATTTACAATAAATAAATAGTTTATGAATTTTCAATTTTTAAAAGTTTGAAATTAATATAAAAATATGTATGATGAGGCACATTAGTTATGTGAAACATTAGTTGATGAAGCACAAACAATTTAAACGGAAAGATTAATAAATCAATAAGGCTCTCGCTCGAAACGGCTGCTCTTGTCCGCCTGTCGCTGTTCAACAAACGCGGCGCCCTCTTGTAGTATTAAAGTAAATATACCGCATTTTCCGCACTCAAGGCGCACTTACAAGGCTTTAATTTCCTCAAAAACGACAGTGCCTTATAATCCGGAGCGCCTTATATATATGGATCAATTGGTTAATCGGTTGATCCATACTGGTTGCACGCGGCGCTCAAGGCGCGCTGCCAAACACGCCAAAGCTCGTCCACGACGGCGAGATGCTGAGCGGCGCTCAAGCGCGTGAGATATGGAGCTGCTTTCAGGGCGCGTCGGAGAAACAAAGCTGTCGTTCTCGCCGAGCACTTCATGAGATTAAAGAGACGGTGCCCTTTTTCTCTACAGTAGCTGAACCGTCTTAACGGGGAAAATAAGTAAATAACTAATGTTTCACATAACTAAAGTGCCGCATCATGAATATTTTTATATTCATTTCAAACTTTCAAAATTGAAAATTATAAACTTTATTTATTTATTGTAAAATGACCTCTCGCGGCCCACCTGCAGTACCTTCGCGGCCCACACTTTTGGCTCTACAGGGTTTTATACCTTTCTAATGAAACGAAAACAGGTTCTGATGAGCCTTGAACTGTGCTGGTTAGTCTGGTTTTAAAGTTTTCTTTATGGAGAAACCTAACAATAGTAATTGTCAGAGTACATTTCACCAAACTGGATTCAAGTTTTTATCATTTGCGAGATGGTTCGTCATCACTATATTTGGAACATGAGAACAAAGACAAAAGGAACACAAAAGAGTCGCTGAACCAGTTTAGTTCTGACGGCTCATTCAGAGCAAACATTATATTTTACAGTAAAGTAAATATTGTTTTCGCATTTAAAAGAATGGTGGCATCAAAACCAAAGTAAAAAGTAAGTACAATATGAAGATCATAATAGTGTTATTCTGGTATGCAGGGCCTGCCTCTACTTTGAGGTTAAAATATTTAGCATTTTCATATTGATGTATATCGACAGTAAGGGCCAAATACAGCTGTTTTCGTTGAGCTGACACGTGACCTGCAGACTATCGAGAAACGACGCACTGTTAGAGATGAACACAAGAGGGCGCCAAAGACTCATGCCTAATTCTGCCTTA
>BMAF01002716.1:0-44151 GCA_014132575.2 Gasterosteus nipponicus | reverse complement strand
ATGCTTCCCGTTCAGTTACGTATTACTACCACATTGCCCTGCAGGTTGTTACATCATTAAATGTACTCCCAGCAGAAAACTACCAAGTAAATTGTTTTTGCTATTCTTAGCTCTAATGTCCATGCAAGGAGATATTGTCCATTTCTAGTTTAATTGTCCGGTCCTTTCGGAGAGTTCATTCGATTTCCAGACATGTCTTCGCTCTCTTGTGCATCATAAGTGCTTTATTTCATACAGTGTGTGAGGCTGCTGTAAAATGTGGGTTGTTGTATCTACATGAAGGTCGAGATTAAAGGAAAGGCTGCATTTGAGGTTGATCTTTTTCGGGCCCGTTTTGTCATCGAGTTTTCATCTGTCAAAAGTAAAGTGCTGTGATCTGAAATTAAAGTTAATTCAGCTCAATCCACTCATCTTGTGCCATGAACTCCGTGTTGCTCTCCTCCTCTGTGGTCAATGATGAATGACGACCTCCTCATTTCACAGTGCTGGTGGGGAGAGGTTGCTGATGAATTCAGTGCGTGTTAGCTTAGTGTTTGCAGCAGTGCACCTGCATACAAACTAGCCTCGCTACACACCACGCTGAAGGTCGATCCCTGAAAGCACATCTCAGGGTGGATGTGGCGATCCGTCGCCTGATCTGCTTTGATCCAAACCACCATCAGCAGGAAAGCAGATGCTGTCCCCAGCAAAGCGGGGCTTTAGTAAGTCCCATCCTGCCGGAATGGTTCGTTTCAGTCGTTTTTCCTCAGCGAGGGGTTTGAAAAGAAAACAGCATTACACGGCTGCCACGATATGCCCCGCTTCTTCGTTGCTGCGAGTTACGAGAGAGAGAGAGAGAAAAGTCCGAAAGACACATTTCCCCGGTCACCCGTGGCAACAGCGTGCTCCTCAGCGAAAGGTTAATTCCTCTGGGTGCCCTGTCGCTCGTCTACTGCTGCCCAGATGCTCAGAATAGAAAATGTCTCCGTGCCTCCTGCAGCAAACATATTGTCCCTTCCACACGGTACGTTTCAGCATGCAAATGTTGCTTAATAAATATGTGTCGTTTAGTATTTACATACGATTCTGGGCCAAAGTAGCAATTTTAATACGGTTTTTGAACTTTTAATCCCCCCTGAGTACATCTCGGAGCTTCTGGTCACGCCTCACTCTCCTCAGCAGATGGATTTCTCACAAACTTTTCGTCCATGTTGGCATAAAATATGAGATAGCAAATTAATCCACGACCTTGTAAACAATCTGTTTAGTAGTTTAGTGACTTTCAATCCTTTGCAGCACACCAGGAATTGCAGGACATTTACATAATGTCTCCATTGCTCCCGTAACAAAAGTAGCATGTTAACAGAGCAATAGTTCCATATGTAACGTAATGAAACTAAACAAGCTAATTGCTTTTTAAAGACTGTGTGTCTTTTTGTGGGATTTTGATGGACATGCATTCTCTAACTGGTTGTACTTCCATTGGGAAGCGACAGCTCATTCTCCCTGTTGCGTGGCAGGCTCGTGCTGCAGACTCCAGTGAGCGATCGGATCGAACATCATGAGGCTTCCCGCACCGTCCGCTCGTCATCCTTCTCCACGCTGGGATTTAGGACGAGTGAGTGGTTGAACCTTACAGTGTCCTGCTTTCCTCCTTCATGCGAAACAAAAAAGAATTTCACACACACACACAATTACAACTCTGGACCACCATCCCCTAACAGTTGCCATGACAACGTTCACTACCCCTTCATTCTAAAACGCGTTGCAGACTTTCTAAAAATAATGTGCGTTGCCTTTTCTCGCAAAACTCCTCACCAGACGCCGGCAGCCCTCAGAGCAAATCCCCGTCCGGCACGAGGTAAGCCTGTTTGAACTACAGCTACTGATCAATACATTTACTACAAGGTAAATAAACGCTTAGCGCCGCATCCCGACTGTTATCTGGTGGCCTGAATTGGAGGTCAGGACCGCCTCTGCACAGCCCAGTGTCGAGACACGTCAGGGTGGTTCTCTATGCCGGAGTGAGACGTGGAGCCCAACGTGAACACAGCAGACTCTCAGTTTGACAGAGAGAGCGAGGACACTGTGCAAAGAGACAGATTAAGGACATGTCAGCCACTGTTCCTTTATCCTCCAACAGACAGCCAGCTCACGGATGTGCCTTCTACAATGATGCAGTGAATTGTATACACACACACACACACGGGAAATGAAAAAAACTCATTACTACACACAAATATGCATATTCAAGCAGGAACAAGCGCAAACATGGGTAAAGGATTTTACTTGGTTTCGGACGAGGAAGGCGAAAAAGAAATCGGGTCAGATCGCAGTGATTAGGAATTCTGTAAACAATCTTGATGTGACATCGTGCGGTTGCATGAGTAAGTGGGCTCGTCTCTGTAGCCAAGGGCGATGAGCCAGTCGACGCTTGGATCTTATGTAACACGAGGAGATGGGCTGTCAGTGGGAAGGGAATCAGGCAACGTATGATTGATTTCAAGCGCTGACTGTCTTTTTTTTTTTAAACAATCAGAGCAGGACGAAAACACACTGACGCTGTTCAGCAGTAAAATATCCACAGATCACTTTATTTAGTCTCAAATACGCACACAACATGTTTTGTTTAGGATGGAATCCAGTTTACAAAGAGTGCGTTCTTGCATTAAGTTAATAATAATATTGTGCGTTTTTGGTTGAAGGATAACTAGGTGAAGTCATCACTGTTCAATAGCAGCTGATGAGGTAGACAGTGACACACCCAATCTGTACACAGCTGGATGTTTACAGGGTAACGTAGCGGTTATCTGTCACGCCAGCTAAAACGACTTAATGTCAGATAAGCCAAAACAAAGATGTGAAGAACAACCTGCAGAGGGCTGTGTACTGACACTAAGACAAGAACCACTATAAATACACCACAATCAGTTCATATTCATTTTCTGTAAGGACTTTTAAGAAGTAAGGACATTTAGATTTAGAAGTTGAGAGAGAGATATATATATATATATATCCCCTCAACTGTATATATTATTTTGATTAAGTAAAACCCACACAAGGTAATATATCTGGAGGATATAACTATGAAAAAAAAAAAAAAAAAAACAATGCTCTTTAACAACACACATATCAGGATATAAAAATAAACTTTGTACATGTAAACTTGGACTAAAGCGATAATAACCAAACATCAGCAGCTTGGATTTACAGTTGTATGGTGTTATTATCTAATACTTGGCAACTGTTGCTAAGTTACTTGGCGTTATGACCATGAATGTCAACAACATCTGAGGATGATACATACAGTGTTATGTCAGCAATAATAAGAATAACACACATATTGGACAGCGACAGCATAAAGTATCTGTAGAATTATTTTCTGTGTTGAGCGAATTAAAATGAAAAATCTTCATCAATCCAGTTTGTCCTTATGTCATAATCCACAAATAAATATTCACGTGCGGCTCCACTTCCATGTGTTGGAAAAACACGAGCCGCTCCGCTCACCTTCACTCCTACAGCTGAGGTAACGCTTCATTTAAAATACTGTTAATAAGCACAACTAAGATAAGCGATCACAGCACAAGAAAAACTACCGTACACTAACAAAGACTAGGAACCGATAGCCGAGGAACAAAAGACGTTACAAAGGGGCCCTTTGCTGCAGAGTAAAGAGTTAACAGTCTATGAGCTAGAGTTTAACAGTCGGCTGGAGCTCATTGAAACAATCACAACCTCTACAGAGGAGAGCGACGCACACCGTTTTGAGTAAGGTGCACTTTGACGCCTTAACAGTCGTAGATCGCTGAGGAGACCGATCAGAGATTGTAACAGTTCTAGTCAGTATCTATTGAAAATACAAATGTTGGGCAACAAAGTGTCATACACACACACACACACACGTGTGGGTGTAATGGCGCGTAATATCGATAAAAAAACACGGTGTGATTAGGATTAAGGTGAAAGGACTTTCTTCCGTATAATCACATTGCTTTGTCACAAAACGTTGAACATGTCGTGTACAGTATCACTGTGTTCCAGTTAGATAGAGAGCTGCCACGTCGGCCACAGTAACCGTCACAGTTTGAGTAGTTGATGCCTAAATAGGATATCTAGTGTTTCACAATTGTGCGACTCTTTTAAAGATACATCAAAGACCACTGTGTTATTTGAGTAGATATATCAATGCCATTATATACAAAGAGACTCAACCGTTATCCTCGTTTGCTTTTTTCCCCTCAGAGTGAGGCGCACAGATTTGGCTTTCCGCACTTAGAAGAACCAAAAGCCGGCTGGCCCAGAACAGCTGTACTCGCCAGGTAGCTAAACGTCCGCAGCAAAGGAAAATAAAACTCTGCGATTGAACGATTGATTGATCGATTGATTGATCCGACTGTAAAGTGTAACCACACCGGACCTCCGCTTCGCTACGCGACCTCATTCAAAGAGCAAATGTACAGCGGACCGAAGCCACAATGCAGCAAGTTACACAACCTTATTCCATGGCAACCACGTTGATTGATTTGACAGCTCAGCGGGCACCGCTGCGGCGCCTCAGTCAGCCTTGTCCTCCCCGTTCTCGGCCCAGCCTCGGCTCATGGCTGCTACCACGACGCTGTACATGCTGAGCCAGGCTTGGCGCAGCGGCGCCGTGTAGGCCGGGCCCAGACTGCACTGCAGCATGTAGAGAAGGGATTCACCCACCAGCTGACAAACACGAGAAAAAAAACAACTCACTCACAGCTCGTTCACTTGCGAAATGACTTTTTGAGGGTTGTGCTCTCAAATACCTACAGCAAAAGACTGCGTGTGCACTCCCACAGCCTGATGCTTCCTCCCGAGGTTGAGCAGAAAGTCCTCCAAGGAGAGGAGGTCGTCCAGGTTGCTGACCGCTGCATCGATCACAAGCATCACCTGGGACGACGCGCACAAATACATGCAAATACATGCAAATACACACACACACACACACACACACACACACACACACACACACACACACACACACACACACACACACACACACACACACACACACACACACACACACACAGAGGGGTGTTGTCAACCCTCGAGTGTGCACCGTAGCTGCCGGTACACACTCGCAGCAGGGAGCGTGGCCAGCGGAGCTCACCTTGGTGACGTGATCCAGGAACTCGGGGCTGGCGAGGCAGTCCTGTGTGGAGCCGCAGCTGGTAGTGTAGTGGAACAGAGTGAGGAGCGTCGGGTCCAGCTCAAACAGCCTGCCAGACAAATACCAAACTATTCTAAAAGGTGCACGCACGCAGCAGGGGCTGCCAAACATTCACACCGACACCAAAATCAATGAATGTATCATGCATCTACGCTCTTTTTAGTCTATTTCGCTGCAGCTGTCACGTAGTAAATTTTTTAGATTATTGCAGTCTGTCGCCAAGCAACAAGTCAAGCTTTCGCTCCTCTCTTTCGATTCTCTCTCCAAACCAGTGTTACATACTCACATGTGCGTGCTCTCGGCGACATAGTTTACAAAGTGGCAATCGTAAACGAACATACCGATTTATCGCCAAAGTGGGTAACACAACCGAGATTTTCCCACCGCTGAAAATATATCAATATTTATATATTTGCAGTATAAATCCTGCATTTTCCGTTTTTCCCCCTTTGTACACACACACACACATATAAAAATGGCACTTCAAAAGCATCTCAAGACCTTATACTAGAAAATCAACACAGGAAACAGCAAGATAATATTAAAAATTAAGAATTTGAATGAATGTTGATGAAAGGATGCCTGCACAGAATAAACATATTCTCTTCTCTACCGTGACACTTCAAATCATGCCGATTTGTGGAATACATTACCTGGAAAACATGATGACACCATGAGGAATTTTGTTCTTGCCGAGGCTCTCCCAGCTGCCTCGTATCAGCTCCTTGTCTTTTCCCGACAGCTTCTCCATCCTCCCTCGGGCTGTAAACACGCGGCAAGTTCCTCTAGAGCGGAAACACACAAACTCCTCTACAGGACGAGCGGGCGCAGTTTAAGGCAAGCCAGAATATTGAAGTTAATCCACAGACCCAACGTCCGCCAACCCACCTGGAAAATGAAAAGAGGAGCGTCAAGTGAGTGCAGCAGAATTCTTGGTAATGTTTCCAATGCAAAGCAGGGGGACACAACTCCCAAACTATAGATGCACGAAAATACTGTACCTTCTTAAGGTTAGTCTTCTCTCTTAACTTCTTCTGGTGCAGGCGGACAGAGGGGTCTTTCTGTCTGTCTGTCAGTGTGTACATGTACTTGTAGTGTGTGTGTGTGTGTGTGTGTTTGCGCAGGCAGCAGCCTTGCCGGACACTCTGGTGCACCTGCTGTCTCTTTCCCCGGTGCAGTCGAGGAGACAAGTTCTGCCACGCTCTGATCGGTCACACTGGCTGCTACCTCGCTCTCTCCCTCCCCTTCTCGGTTGCCTCCTGATATTCTCTCTCTCGCTCTCTCCAGCATCGGGGATATTTGTCATGCCACTGAAGGAGAAAAAGAGGGATCTCTCTCTTCTGCTCCAGAGAGGCTGCGGCGAGCCACAGCTCCTCCTGCAGGTGAACCGAGGACTAAAAACATGCAGAGAATATAAATGCACACGACACCACGCGTGACATGCACGGCGCTCGACAACATATTTGACCGGTGCCCTTTAGAATCACGGGAATTCAAATACACAACAAGAATAAGGCTTAATGACAGAAAAAAGAGATGGCAACAGAGGTATCTCACGGTCCAATTGTTGATGTTTCCCCAGGTTCAAAAACAAGCAAAAGTTCAAATAAGGGAGGCACGGCAGATGAGGGAAACCTATCTAACAGGGGATCAGGTTAGAGAACATGAGCCCAAAGGGCCGGTATATGAACTACTGAGCAGAGGAGGTAGCGGTAACAGGTGTGGAGGTGGGAGACAGGAGTTTAGGTGATGGGGAAAGGCGGGAACACAGAGGTTACAGCTGTGCAGG
Source organism: Gasterosteus nipponicus (assembly GCA_014132575.2). Taxonomy (NCBI): domain Eukaryota; kingdom Metazoa; phylum Chordata; class Actinopteri; order Perciformes; family Gasterosteidae; genus Gasterosteus; species Gasterosteus nipponicus. The sequence continues at coordinate 37,186 of BMAF01002716.1, read as the reverse complement.
AGGAGTAGCAGGATGTGAAACGTCAAGACAGTAGGTAAATGTCAGTAAGTAAATGTCAGGGGAGAAAGCAGACAAGGGAAATGAGGAGTTAGGAATTGGCTGTCATTGTGACAGCGGGGTTCATTTGAGGCCTGCATCATCTGTTCTAGTCTCCGGCTGTCTACACGTGCACTCACAGAATTTCAAATGTGCGGGAATCTTGACATCTCACAGCGGCTGGAGTAAAAAAACGTCCCGAACGCACCACCTCAGATGAATTACACTGCCCATCTGCTAAGTAGAGCCACTCCTCTAACTGTGATCGGAACATTTGCTGGAGAAATGGTCAACCTCTTCTTTAGATTAATACAATGCGTTTGTTTCCTCTCTCAGCTTCCACAAACATCAGACCGCAGCTTGTTTCAATAAGTGTCAATCTCACTCCGATGTTGTCTAAAGGCCTTTTTTTCAGACCCTGCACCGGGGAATTCTTAGAGGTCTCCTGAGGGACTACAAGGCAGAGACCGGAGGGATAAACTGTTCCCATGACAACATGCCAAGATGGATCCCTTGAAGCTTCAACTTGTGATGTTTGAGATCTCAGGAAGGGACTCTTGATGCATCTTTAATAACCATACGGAACATTTTTAATCGTGCAAAATGATTTGATCTTGTTTTTTGTTTTGTTTTGAATACAGTGATGGCAGACATTGTAGCAGTGACATTTTCTCTGTTCTAACCTATATGCACATGCGTCTGGCAGCAGCAAATTGTACTGTAATTTGAGGTAACATATAAGTAAATTTCAAAACTACGCCTTCAACCGTGTCACCGTCTACACTTAATTATATGATGCGTTTCTCAACTCATGTAAACATTGCCCTCTATGTCATCAACGTATAGCGCAGTGGCCCAAAAACAGCAACCGTGTGGTGGTATGTACTTGTCTCCATGACTGCGAGATTATAAACGTATACAGACTCTCCCATGTGGTCTGATAGTAAAAGACGGTTGCAGTTGTCTAAGCTCACAGGGGAGGCCAGTGTCGCAGGGTATTTGATGTGGTCTCTGTGAATGCATTCTGCACAGCCAAGCTGTTTATTTACGGGCGCAGTGTGGCTGTCGAAATGACTGGGAACTTCAACCCAAGCATCTGAGAAAGGCACATGTCAGACGCCGGGCGTCCTTACGGGACCTGGCCCATTCAAATATATATATATATATACACACATTTATGAGATTGTTTAAACTGAGCTATAAAATTTTTTAAAAAAAACTTACAGGTCTCCCTGTTGAAGTGTAGACATTCATCTGTATTTTTGAATGCCTTTTGGGAGAGTTGGTAAAACCCTAATTAATTTGAAGTGTAAATCATCCTCTAAATTACAGTGTTCATATTCCTGAGCAAAAGATACAAATATATTCAAATCATATGAAACATTACTTACTTATAAAGCCATGTTGTTTGTAAAGATTGTGAAGTCCAGATGTTTGGTCGTCTCATAATTTGCAGTTGCACATCTTGAGCTATCAAATGTCTGGTGGGAATATTCAGCCCGTGACATGAATAATTTTGGAGGACAGTGTTGTTTTCTAGCGGAGAGGCCATAAAAAACTCTCTACCGCCCAAACCGTTTTCATCATGGCATTTCTTCCCCTTTGGTCTTCACGCTCTTCTCTTCCACATCTTCAATTTTCTCCCCGTTGTCTACATTTCCCCCCCTAAATCAAGACATGTTGGGTTAGGAAATGGCTATATTGTAATTACATTCAACTTTTACTTGGCTACAGTATTTATCTTTCTTCGACTGCCGGGAAGGCTCAGAAAATCATGTAATGTAGTATGACCAAACCACAAGAAGTCCTTGGCTCTCCAGCACCGGTTCTATTCATAATTCTTAGTGGATGAACAAAACTCGCTTTAATTTCTCACTCTACATACCTGCTGCGAATATGATCCTCAGCCTTGTGGTTCTTGTCTGTATCCTCCTCAGAGCTGAAGGACGATGATGACCCTTCGACTGCTTCTCCGTGTTCTTCAACAAACTGCTCCTTCACGCCGGCTATCTTCAGCTTGTTCCTGTATGTCTGCTCTGCTTGAGCCTTTGCATTTTTCTGCCGTTTAGTAAAAGTCAAAGTTATGCCGGAGGGGCACGTCGAGGACAGCGTGACGTAATCTTCTCTCACCGAGTCACTCACCTGCTTCACCTGCTTCACCTGTTCGAACAAAAAAGGGCGCTCGGCCACTCGCGCCTTCATGTCCCGTAACTCCCTCGTGTACTCTCTCATTCGGTGTTGGTCGGCCTCCCTCCATTCAGGAGAAGATTACAGTTTCAGGTTGTCGTGATGCCAGTCGGTTTGCGTTTTCGGCGCCTGAGCGGCCCGGAGCTACTCACCGATGGTGCTGTAGTTTGTCGTTGAACACGGCTTTCAAGCTGCTGTGTGGGTCAAGCAACCTCGCATGGAGCGTGACCGCCTTCTTCATGGCCTGGGATCTCATCTGGTACCTCCTCAGCCAATCGGCGCCCGCTTGGTTCTGGCCGTCCCTCATCTCCATTGACTTTCTGTGAAGGCTCAAAGTGTTTTGTATGTCAGAGAGTGGAACTATTTATTAGGTAGAAACCATAAAGGGGGGAGAAAAATCCACTGTCTGTTGTTCTAAAGTCACCGGATGGCCGCGCTGCGCTGCCTCGTTGCATCGGTGATGTATGTGGGGAGTGTGTCTGCCGACAGCGACGTTAAGGCCCCAAGTGACTTGCTTCTGTTGAGTTTGCTTATTTCTGGAACCTTAAAATTGATGGGGAGAATAGTAAACATTTAGTTATGGAGGCCTTTATATAGATTTGTCAATTGCAGTGGTCAATCTGTGCAGTGAGGCCTATAAATAGGTGAAGTGAAAGAGACTGAAATTTATATTTAATTGCTGTTAGAATTATTGTTACTCTGTAATGCCGTTGCGTGAATCATCCAACCAACAAACATTATGTGAACATATATATAGAGATGTTCTTGTAAGATGGAAAAATAGTGAGTTGAACTTCATACATGATGGGTTTTGAATGTCGTAAATACAACTGCTGAAAGGAGAAAAGTTTTGAAGTGAAAACAAATGAAATCATTGCACTTAACTAAAACCAAATAAATAATAAATAGATGCATTAAAGCAACTAAGGAAATAAAACTAGTGAAACTATTTTTACATGCCCCTATAGTAAGCAAGGGTTTGACCTGTGAGCTTTCAGCGCTCGTCCGACTTCGCCTGGCAGGGAGAGCCGATGTCCTCAGATTGAAGGGCTGACATTTGATCACATCTTTACTCTGGGATTTCCTCAGCCCTTCTGTCTGCAGGGCTTTGTGCAGCCTACTGAAATCAGGAACCTGCTGGATGATTTGGGGCTTGAAGCTGGGCCTCTCGTCCAGGAAGCCCAACTTTTCTCTCCTGGTGCGCTCAGAAGTGCGAAGTTTCGGGCAGCCGGACGTAGTCGGTTTCTCGTGTGCCACTCCTGTCTGAGCGGGGACTCCCTTTCGAAGCTCCACGTCTGGACAAAAATACAATAAGGTGATGTGAAAGATTAAGTCATGTCACGCCGTGACTCAAATTAATAAATAGATTTCATTACACTTTTTCTAGAACACCAGAGCACTGCTTTTGTTTGTGTATAGGCCCCCGAGAACCCAAAATTGGTCAAAAATGTATTGGTTCCATCATTAAAGCTGACTGTTACTATGATTCAAAAATACTGACTGAGTGACAACCAGTGATACCCAACGTCCCAGGACCCCTACAAGGGCCCGGTTCATCTTTGTGTTCTTGCACCTGACATGTTCACGCATCACTCATGAACTGACTGCTTTACCTAATTCAGCTTCAGAAAATGTTACTTTTAAAAATCATGTGTGGCCTCCAGATTTTGTGACACTTTTCAGGCATCTGAAAACTTTAAAAGGTGGAACAATCCAAGAGGGAAACAATCACTCTTTGGGTGCAATGCTCACAAACAAACAGTTTGTGAAGTGGCAGTTACATTACAGTTATTGTCACATCAATTCCAACTATCATATCAAACATTTGCCAACATCATTCAAACAGAAAAAACCCACCTTTTACCTCACAATCTGACAAGTCTTTAACCTCTTTTTTAGGAGGCTTCATAATGGAAGCAGGCGTTTTTTTGTGCTTGACTTGGTTTAACACTGTTGTCAGCCTCTCCCTCTTCTCCTTTTCTCTCTCCTGGAAACTGAAAGGTCTTTGAATAGAAAGCAAGAAATCCCTTCTCTGCTCATGACACCGGTTCCTCTCCTTCTCTTTCAGCTCCATCATCTCTCGATACAGGATCTGACTGACATGGCCGGGCACCGGATGAGCGCGGAACTTCCTCTGACACTCAGTCTCAGCCTCCTCCTCTTTGCTCATCTGTGTTGTCTTGGTTGAATCAAAGCGTTCACATTGTTGAGTCCTGGCCGGAGGAAGGGTGGAAACTTTGACTGAACAATTGATCCACTTTGGAGACATCTGGGCTGAAGACACTTTGGGTCTCGGATGCTGCAACGTCTTTTCGTCTGACGTCAGGGCAGATGCAGAGGTGGCTCTCCTCATTGCTACATGTCTTAAACAACAGTGAAGGTATTTAGGAAAGTTGATATGTTGTAAGTATGACCAAACATTAACGACGTAAGGAAAAACCTACTTGGCCTGATGTTTTGTTTTGTTTTGATCACTGGACTCAGTCGACAGCAGAGAGTCCTGATGGATCCTTCTATCCAGCTCCTCTTTCTGTCTCATTTCGGTCTCCTGCAGCTGCTGCCTGAGGGCCTCACTCAGGGCCTTCAGATGCTGCTGAAGCATTAATTCTGATCTGAGTCCATCGGTTTCCAAGGTCTCCAGCTTTGGCATATTCCTCTGATGCAAACAGAAGCGGGGAAATGTTGTCTTTACCTGTAAACAAATGGTTGTTTTGTTTTTAGTCAGCGATAAAATGCTTATATGTTCTGAAAATAGTTTCAATATGAACACACATCAAACACACACACAATGACAGAAAACTCAACATAAACAACCATTTCAAAAGTTCACATCATCCAATTATTTGTTCTCTATGCATTTCCTTAAATTGAACAGCCGACCAACATCTAAAATAGCTCATAGATTATTATCAAAAGACGCATGATGCAGCTTTTCAAATTGAGATAATAATGTTATTTCATCAAAAGTGTAATCTCAGTGGGTTTAAATAAGTCACTGTGGGCTCATGAACATTTTCACTAATTTATTACAGTTTGTGGACTAACTCCTCAATTGTTTATTGAAAGAAAAGTGACAAGCAGTTAATTAATCTATAATGATTGTTAGTTGCAGCTGCAGGTTGATTCACGTCCACTTGAGCTCTGGGAAACGGTGATGGCCATATTAAACAATTATCGTTGCTATTTTAAATTATTGAGGAAGTAAATGAATAATACATTAATTTAAATCGCCAATCAATGCATTTTAAAACCTTGCCAACAAAAGCAATACAAACACAGCGTAAAAGGGTTTCCATGGTAACCGGACCTCTCGGCTCTCAACATAGGGTTAGTCGTGCTATATTGATTTAGTGGCATGTATTTAGCTGTAGCGAAGCTATCCATTTACTTAGCTATATATAATAATTTATAGAACTACAAACGTGTCGATTGTTTTCAAATGAAAAGCAAAAACGATTAAACGATAAAAGTAACACCGAGCAGCCATTATGAGTTTTGACGTCATTTCCAAACAGAACGTAAGGTCGCTAAACTCCTACATCCGACAAAACGCATTACGGCTTATTCAATAAACTGATGCTTTCCGTTGAAATAAAGTGAACAAGAGTAGTGTACAGTACTGCACTTAAACCGAAGCCAGCGTGTTTTACTTACACTCCCCCCGCGTCTCGGTTAGCGTAGCGTTAGCACTGCTCGTGGACAGAAGCAGCAACGGTCGGCCGTGACGGTCCTCTTCTGTGATTGGACAAGAAACCCGGAAGTATTTCCTCTCGGAGCGCTTATCAACACAAACCAAAACGGTCCGGGATTACACCAAAAAATGGCACAGCTGCAGTAATTACGACACGCGCACAGGGAGGGGGGATCGTCCGTCTGATAACACGCACGAAAGTGTACAGACCTCAAAGTTGTAGCGGTTCATCCTGTTTAATCCGGCGCTCGTCTCTTGTAAGCACGGAGGACAGAAATCATGCACAAGCTCACAAGGGCGACGCTGGCCTTTAACGGACTCGGCCGCTGTCTGGTGGCAGAAAAGCATGTTTCTGCTTTAAAAATACACAGCCGAGGATTCGTGTGCGCGCAGCACGTGGACGACTCCGGCAAGAATGAAGTTTATGATATCATTATATCCGGGGGAGGAATGGTCGGATCTGCAATGGCGTGTTCCCTGGGTGAGTGACGTCGTCGTCGCCCTTTACATTTTGGAGCGTGTAATCAGCTAACCACACATTTAAATAAATACCAAAAAAGTGTTATCGGGGATGACAGGGGAGCTATGAGTCTTTAGAGAAACCCATAGCAATGTGGGATTATTACCCTACAACATTTAGTTACTAAAATAGAAACTCCAGGATGTGTTGACATTGGGAAACACGTGTAGTCACCTTTTGCCAGATTTTAACTTTTTCTGCAGCAACACTGTTTAAAATAGCATTGGTACTTACAATTTTCCTGTTTTGTTTTTTTTAAAGGCATGGATCGCAATTTGGAGGGTAAGAAGATTCTTCTGCTTGAAGCGGGGAACAAGAAAGTAATGCACAAAGTCCCAGACACCTACAGCACCAGAGTGAGCTCCATCAGTCCAGGCTCTGCCACCCTCCTCACTGGTACAGTATTCATCCTGACATACTAAACACTGTAAAACATTGCCTGTGGCGGGTTGTGTTCTTGCTAAAGGTCTAATGTACATTGAATACGACAGGGCCACAACAGACAAAAAATAGATCTAAAAATTGATTGGCTCCAGTCCTGTGAGAAGCTTCTGGTGCTCCACGGATAAAGGCTCCCACAGTGTTGATTGGGCACAGTCACCAGGGCCTGGCAGGTGCCATATCTGACCTTTCTTCCCTGGAAATGGAGCCAAGCCCGATGGAATCGCCTGTGAAATGCATTCTATGCCCTAAATTTGCCATCTGCCGGGTTTACACTTGTGCGCCTGACACAAATCATATGAAAGTTCAAAAAAAAAGTGTGTGTAAAGCAATTATTCAAGTGTTGTTCACCTTGTTTGCATTTTGAGTTCAATTACATGCAGGATTGCTTTAAATTTGTATTGTAATTGTTTTGAAATGTATTTGTGCACACACAGGTGTTGGCGCATGGGAGCACGTCACAAAGATGAGGTGCAAGCCCTATAAAAGGATGCAGGTATGTTAATCTTGAGCTCACTTAAATTCAATTGTCATTTAAAATGTGCAACCAAAAGGTAGATTAATTGCCCCGACAGTGCAATGTCAAATGTTCAGAAAAGTATCATTTAAGACAAACAAAAGTAACAACTGCATACTACAGTGGTCCTTTGGTTACACAACTGTTTTATTCATAGGTCCTCCAGACTTTTCTAATTTACAGGCTAACTACATGCATTTCTTTTACCCATCAATCACAGTGACGGATTCATGCAATTTTAAAAGTCTGTGACACTTAACTTGTACTCAAGATTCAGTTTAGTCAACAATCAACCCAGTGTTGTATCTTATAATTTATGGTTATGAGATGCAATTGTTCACGTGAAATAGCTGACATTGTTGAATGTAATACTGCATTTTGTTCATTCCTTAGTGCAATTTATACATTTTCAGCAGCTTTGCCAGATCTGTGCCACTAAAAATACCAAAGACTATAAGATCTATGTTAAAAAAAGCCATCGTGTAGTATATGCTGTGGATATACTGGATGGCTCTTTGGCCATTGCAAGCTTTACTTACTAAAGCCCTTTTTTTCTATGAAGAGTAAATCATTTTGACGTTTTCAAATTAGTACTCATTCCCCACATCTTATAATTACGAAGATTCAAGCGAACAACGGTAAGAAGATGAAAGATTCAGAGGTTGGTGGTTTGCTGCAGAGGGAGCCCGCTTTACGGCTGTGGGTGCGGGCTCAGTCCCTCTTGTAAGATGTGGTTGCTGTGTACCGAGCACCCAACCGCAGGGTTTCTCTCTGGCCCTCCGATGTCATCCTGCAGTGCCTTACAGTGATTATGGTAGTGTACCTCTCCCATTATACCTTGACTCTGCTACCACCGCCTTGGCTTGTTTGCCCATGCTCATGCATTTCCCCAATTGCGCTGAAAAGTATGTACTGCAGGTCAACCCTAAATAACATTCTTTCCATGTAGTAAAATGCTCTTGCAGGGTTTGGATTTAAATGAGAAGGCAACCCAGGTGTCATTTTGCTTAGATTTTTTCCTATAAAGTTTTGAGGAAGTGTATTATTTAAATCCTAGAGTATGTAGTAACAGATTCTACCCCAACACTGCATCATTTCGCCCTGCATAAAACAAAACCAATTTTTTTGGGGGGGTGCTGATCTCTGTATATCTTACTTCCCAACCACTTATCACAAGCTGCAAACCCACTGCCATTAGTGGTTTTCTGTCGGGTATACCCCCCTACTTTATGGCAAGTTGGAAAAAGAGAAGCTCAGCAGCAGGTTTTTGCAGAATGATTGGTTTGGTCATCATAGATACAAGCCAGGAGAGGATTAACCTTGTACAAACACTTTTCACCCCCTCACGTTTAACTCCAATAGTAATTCCAGGTTGGAATTACGGTAACCCAAAGCTATATCTCATTCCATTGCTGTTGGTTGCGGATAAATATTGACTCACTCTTCACAATTATGTCATTTGTTTTATGCATTTCCACGAGAATGTTTGCAAAAAAGTCCACATCACAAAGTGTAATTTGCTCCTCCCCCCCTCAGAGAGCTCTCGACGTGTTCGGCTCAACGAAGCGCCACTTCTCGGCCCGGCTATATTTAGCGAGAGGGGATATGCATAAAACCTGTATACCGCAGTCACAATCAATCTCTCATTTAGGTTTGGGATGCCTGCTCCGATGTCCTGATCACCTTCGACAAGGAGGACATGCAGGACGAGATGGCACACATCGTGGAGAACGACGTCGTTGTGGCTGCACTCACTAAACAGCTGGACGACCTGTCCGGTAAGCGCAGCGTTTACGATTGGAACGTGAAGCCCCTCGCAGTGAGCAGCAGTGCTCTGTGAGACCCCTTGATTCATGTTCCATCTGCGCATGGAAGCTGCCACATTTATGCCACCCTGTCCCCAGGTTTTGTTTATTTGTACCCCCTCCAGGTTTTTAAAGACATGTTCAGCCCTTGGAGCCGCTCCTGTTTTTCTTGCAAATTTCAATTGAAACCTCCCATTTTTTTGGCACTGCAGGGCCCGGTACCCTCTGTGTCTTCAGACACCAAAGCGCTGATATTTTGTCGCGCTGTCTTTTCTGTTGACATTAGGTCAACTTTGGTGAGATTTGCAAATAAAACTCAGCCCTGCTATGTGCTTGACAGCTAAAGTGGCATATTTATAAACAGTTTTCGACATTTTGCACCAAACAGCGATTGTGTGGTTGCGGCACGTCTTCGCTTCATGTGCCGCCCATTTGTCGGCTTCTCTCCTCTCATTTTAGCCGTGGTGTTGACCGGCTTAGCGCAGAGTACATGAAATGTGTGCCCAACACAGCTGGTTTCAATGGAACCCTGCTCTCAAAACCCCAGGAAACCTGTACTTTGTCTCATTCAGGAAGCAGTAGATGTGCTGCGGACGGGTGCCGCTCCAAGTCTGCATGAGTTGCCATAGCTCAGGATCCGTGGCGTCCTTTTTTTAGATAAAACCCTATTGGTTGTCAAATGTAAACTTTTGCAGCTACAATGTGCTAAGGAGGAAAACCAGTGGTGTTTTATGAAGTGGTTTATAGATCTTCCACTGCTGTGGCCGCAGGGAGAAAATCCTCTTGTTTTGCTGGAAAACGAGCACAGCGCTGATTTAGTGTGATGACACATTCATACGAAGGACCCGGATTGATCCCTTTCGTCACACCATCCTGAATCTGCTTTCCCCCCCCCTCTGCTGCCTTTGTAGTCACCCGTTTTATGTCCTTGTTGTTTGTCAGATAACGTGCAGGTAAAGTACAGGTCCAAGGTGGTGAAGTACTCGTGGCCCATGCCCCACCAGCAAGCAAACGCCATCCCATGGGTCAAGGTCACCTTGGCCAGCGGAGAGAGTGTTGAGACCAAGCTGTTGGTCAGTTTGACTCCATCACAAACTAGACATTCATCTCTTTTTGTTCCGGTTTCTACCGTTTCCATTTGTTCCATATGTTTTTCAGATTGGTGCCGATGGACCAAACTCAATGGTTCGGCAGGAATTGGGGATTCCAACCATCAAGTGGAATTATGACCAATCTGCTGTGGTCGCCGTGCTGCACCTATCGGAGGTGAATCTCACGTTTGTCCCAAAGCAAGCATTATTAGCGTTTCATCACATGTTCCACCTGACAAGAATCCACCAATGCAGCAGAAACCTTTTGTAATAACTTTTTATGTGCAAGCGATATAATTAACATTGCAAAGCCACAATACTTCAGTTTAATATTTTAATTTAATCATATGTATGTGTTGGGCAGCCCACAGAGAACAATGTCGCATGGCAGAGGTTTCTCCCATCGGGGCCCATTGCAATGTTACCGGTAATACATCCACATTATTTACTGCAGTATTTCATTCTTTGAACGTATCCATCAGTCTCAGTATCTGCTAACGTTTCCTCGACCAATCCTCTGTGCGCTGCAGCTGTCGGACACCGAGAGCTCTCTGGTTTGGTCGACCAGCCATCAGCAAGCACAGGAGCTGCTGGAGCTGGACGAGGAGAGCTTCGTCGACGCCATCAACTCTGCCTTCGTAAGTCTCGGTCTAACCGTTGAACTGTGTTGATTTGTCTTCGGATTTTATTTCCGACGGCAAGACTTTGCACCGTTCTGTATTGTGTGCGACATGTGGCGGAATACCCGTAGACTCAGCATTGAGCTGTTTTATGACCCATACAAACAATGCCGTAATTGTTTTGCCCAAACTTTAAACAGTTTGAATACTTCCCTATGACGATGACATACCTCTCCCATTTTTTTGTGTTGGGAGACACTCCTTTTCCCAAGCTGCCTATTTTTGCTGGGCCCGCTGATGGACGGGGTCACCACGGTTGAGTCACGTTTGGTTTTCGGGCCTGGTTTGCTAATTAAACCTGTGGTCTCTCAGTGTCGACCATTACTGCATGGAATGTTTTTCAAACGGGGCTAACTCAACAGCACAGCCTGGCTGGCATCTTCTTTTAATCAGCCAAGCTCTTGAAGCCCTGCCAAACCAGTTAGTCAGGGAGGGGAAAAGGAGCCCTTTCGTTGGCCTATGTGAGCTAATTTCTTTCTCCACTCAAAGGAATGACGTCTGCTTTCTCTCTCATCTGGTCATATTTCCTTCCCTGTGAACATGTCCCTGTGTTCTTGTCTGCCTGTCTGTTTTCTCAACAGTGGAGTAACGAGAACCAGTCGGAGCTCATCGAGACGGCTGGCTCCCTGTTCCGCAGCACCCTGTCGGCCATCATGCCATCTGCAGGTTCGCCTCGACAGCTTCCCCCCAGTGTGGCAGGCATCGGTCCAAAGAGCAGGGTCAAGTTTCCTCTGGGCATCGGGCATGCATCAGAGTACATCAGGCACCGGGTAGCTCTCATTGGGTAAGATGGTCATGGCAGCCTGCGCAGTAGCACTGAAATATTTTTAACACCCCCTCCCGCATACCGCTTCTATCTGTGCACTGTGCATAAAATAGCATGCTGTTTTTCTTTGCAGTGATGCAGCCCATCGTGTCCATCCTCTGGCTGGTCAGGGAGCCAACCTGGGCTTTGGGGATGTGGCTTGCCTGACGCGTATCCTGAGCCAGGCAGCCTTCGACGGGAAGGATCTGGGTCAGTGAGAACTCTAAACAGTCACGAGCCCTGCGACCATAGTCCAGCGGTTTCCCCTAAACTCTTTTCCAAAGCCCCAACTCAAACGCATGCTGTCGGCCTGAAATATAAAAAGCTACATGTTTTTTCTTTAGTTAATTCTGCCAAGGACTATATGTACGTTTCTTTTATAAGAAATATAATTCTGTTTTGAGATACTGTCTTTATTTTTTCCACTGTTAAAAGTTTTGAAAATAGCACCAATGTCTTGACTTAATGAAGGAAACACATGACCGAAGTGCACCACTTGAACTGGTTAACACCCGAATCTCCGTTTCTGCAGGAGCAATGCAGCACCTGCTGGAGTATGAAACTGAACGCCAACGACACAACCTGCCCATGATGGCTGCCATCGACCTCATGAAACGCCTCTACTCCACCAACGCCGCTCCTGTTGTTCTCCTACGCACCTTCGGTCTGCAGGCCACCAACATGGTCCCAGCGCTAAAAGTAAGCTGGCTCCCTTCTAGTCTCTACCTCCGAGCACATCCCAGTGATCCAGGCCATCACTCTCCGATAATATTGAACACCTATCCAACCCAAGCTCATCCTCCTCTTACCCTCCCTGCTCTTTTCTGATTACACGGAGCTTTACTTTGGCGGTGTCTGTAATTTCCAGAGTTCTGAACCTACTACTATGGCATCTAAGTTTAGCCCCAAATTTAGTGTTACCAAAAGTGTGTGTGGGTGGGGTGCAGGGCTGGCCCTGGGGCAGAGGACGGCGGTGTTGGCTTGTGTTTTCACACCCCTTTTATTACCGACCACTGATGTGAAATGACTTTATTCCCTACTAAGTGATTCAAACCAGCACTCCTGTGACTGGTTGTAAAGGCCGTTCACGATGGAGGCACAAAAGTTAAAAATGACATTTTTTCCATATTAAATGTTCTGAGGTCACCAGTTTACAGGTCTTGTGTCGAGGTCTTCGGTGCCACGCACTTGTATCGGGCTTTCAGGAAGCGTGATTCAAATTTCAGTTGATGAATTTATGTCTCTTTTCCTCTACAGGAACAGATCATGGGATTTGCAAGCAAGTGATGCATTTGTTGTGCCGGTGGATCTTTAAAAACTGTGTGAGATTGGATGGCTGTATAGAAAAAATAAATAATATATTTTAATCTTGTGTTGTCGGTTCTTTTTGTTTGTGCTTTCGTACAAAATGAACACAAATCAACCCTAAACTGCAGCTTCCCCGATCACATTATCTGTACTGTATTGTACTGTACTGACCAGTTATCCATGAAGTGCATTTCTCAGAAATGATCTGGAGAATTGTGTAGCGTCCCATTCTCCATTGGAAGCTTATTTAAACAGTGTCCAATGTTTGACCAGTCTGATAAAAATGATTTTAAGCACAAACATTTTTAGATTTTAGAAGTATTTCATTGTTGCTATAAAAATTACAAATACAGAATACATATACCATATTTAATTAAACCATACATGTATAATCTACACTTTCAGTTTCACTGACATTAATAAAAGCAATTTACATATTGTCGCCTATCCGGTTATTCATCATGATGAACATACAGGCATTTTTGAGAAATTGTGCAGCAGTATAAGGCGTTACTGTCACAATATGGAATGAATGAAAGTTTACATTCTGTACATACACCAGTAGTTATTGAACATGTTGAATACTGAAAATAAGTGATGGTCAAAAGAGCAGTTACACAAAAATTAGAGAGCAATGCAAATGCTCTACAATAAAAAAAATCTTTAAATATTTGTACAGTTCACAATAATTAAACTCCCTTTTATAAATGGTTTTGAGACACCAGCAACAAATAAGTTGGGCTTCACCTTTTTACATCATTTTGGTTTACATGTTTGCTGCATTTAATGGCTTTAAATGATAATTAGAGGCCTTTTTAAAATCTAAAACAGAGTTCGGACTTGGCACACCTGCAATTAGCCACACTTGATTAGATATGTTCCATTCTAGATAAAAGAAACAATATTGCCTCAACTTTAAAACAGGCATTAACGTCATACATGTAACAGCTATACAACAGTGTGTGAAAGGCATCTGGACAGAGTTCTCCTTGCCGCCCTTCAGTCATGGTGATTCAAAACACACAAGTCAACATCGAAGCAACTGATCATGTCTGAGCTACAATATCTGCAATTAAAGTGTTTCGTGCAAAGTTGAAGAAAATAATCTGTAGAATTGTCTACAGCTCTATATCTAAAGATGCTGAGGGGCAAACAGAGAATTAGGGTTATGCATGATTGTCTACGACTAGAATGAAAGGTGATTCCTTTAAAAGTATTTAGAAAAACAACTATGGTTGCACTTCCAGCAACCAAGTCTCTAAATAAATGTGCTGTACAGTGCACAGCATGGCTGGTATTGCCTCTGGACTACCCCGTGCACACTCATCAGGTAGGTGTAGATCAGACGCCCTGGAGGGGGTCAAAGATGTAAACGTTTCACAAAAATAAAGTGAGGCAACCAGTTACTAGCTCAACATACAGTAGAAATAGCTGGCCTTATAAAAAATATAGTGATTTCTTCAACGGGGCTGCTGAGGTCGAGGAGGAGAAGAGGCGGGACGGGCTGGTCGCGGGCGGGGAAGCCCCCCAGTCCTGGCTGCAGTGACAGCACGCATGTCCTTAGTGGATGTTGAGGTTTCTGAAGTAGTCAAAGGTGGCCCCCAGGGCCCAGCTGGTCTCCACGTTGTTCACCTTCTTGGATAGCTGTTGAGCAGAGTTACAGGAGGGAGTTACACGGGGGGGGATCATTCATGAGTGAAATCCACCACAGATAAAATATCACTTTAAGATTTCGCAAATCCAATGTGCCGGGTTATTTGCTCACCTGCAGCACAGTGTTGTCTTTGAAGCCAAAGCCCTCCTTAAGCAGGCAGGTGATGTATGTCATATCCATGCACAGGTAGGGGCTAACAGCACGGTACTTGGTCATTTTGTTGCACACTGCAAACACAAATAACCACAGGTTTCAGACATAACATTAATACAGGTTTCACACACCACTGACAAAGAATGAAAGCATTTGACAGACACACCTTGTTGTATCATATCCTGGAGTCAAGACCCATGTATTGACAAATAAAACACCTTTTCTTACCCCTGCGCTACGTGATTATAAGGTGATCTTTCTGTTTTGTTTGGTTAAATAAACAGGGAGGTGCGATCAGAACAGCCGAGGGTCAGCACAAGGCTGCGGGGTGGGTGGCAGCGTTAAACGGCCCCGTAAGTACACAGTTTGCGTGTTTCAGTATGTGTCAGCCCCCGGCTGGTGTGTGGCTGTCAGGTGCCCTCCTGCCGGGGCCAGACAGACGTCTTCGGGTCAGCCGGTCTGAGCCAGACTTGTTCCCCGAGACCATGTGACGGTGTTCTCACAACGCAAACAGCCTTGCGTAACACCATCCATCTCCTTCCCACTTGTTATAGCTCTGGTCCCACGCGGGCAATGCAAGTGTCACACTCTTGGGCTGATAGTTTCAGTCATTAAATTACTGATGTGCAACTTCTAACCGTAGACGCGGTGATATGTAACTCTTACCCTCCTTGGCTCTCTTCTTAAAATCTCTGACTTCAACGGAACCGCCTCGGCTGCCATCTGTGCCGGAAAAACAAACAAACACGCAATCTGCATACCTATTTTGTGCAAAGGACCGTAATGACAATGAAAGATAATGACACTGGTGTTGACGCTGTGGTCTGTGCCCACTCACCAATGAGGCCAGAGTCCACAGCTCTGTCAAAGTAGTGGGAGAAGGCATAGAAGACGCTGCTGCCCTTCACTTCAAAAGGCTGGTGCACTATTCCTTTGATTACCTTCTTAACCTCGTGGTAGCACAGCTTGTATCCCGCGTAGCCTGAGGAAAGAGAGAAAAGGAAAAGGTCAAAGGGTTTCTTGACTAATATTGGAAAAGGTGGAGCACCGGATGGAATGGAAATCGTGAGAGTCTAAAGCTTCAGTTTGAAAGTTAGCTCTGGGAGGGGGTCCAAGCCGGGCCCCTTGTATATACCAGACAATATACAAGGGAAGCCCCGGAAGGACAAGTTTCACGCAGCCCCGCGGATACGCTGGGCTCATTTGTTTACCGGCAAAGCCGTGCGCCCGACAAGAGCGGCAGTCACTGCGGCCCTGTTGGCCTCTCTATTTATACCACATAATTGTGAGCTGTTCAGATCAAGCCGCTCGTTACACACAAAAAAACACCAACTTGGGGGACAAGCCTGGCATCTTTTGGCCACTTGACTGTGGTATGGGAGTGACTGCCTTACTTGTGAAGTTAACTGACAGTTTTCTTTTCGTTTAAATACAAGGTTGACTGCAGTATAATTGTCCGAGAGGGAAGACGGGGGGGAGAGAGAGAGAGAGAGAGAGAGGATGACAAAACATGCGTTTTGCTCCAAGGTCACAGGGGATGAATGTTCTCGCGAGGAGCCGTCTTATACTGTCCTCTATGGGTGCTGGAGTTTGAGGAAGGAATGCACAGACCGCTGCATGCAAAGCACTTGGAAGGCAATCGAAGCCTCAGGGTGCTTTTATCTTACCGTCTGGAATCCCGCTCACTTGGTAGATGTTTCCTCCGAAAGTAAACTCGTCTCTGAACTTTTTTGGGAGGCAGGAACTAGTGAAGACTTTCCAATCCAGCCCTGGGAAAAGAAAAAAAAGAAAAAAAAAGTGTTTTCTCTCAATGAAGACGCTAAGATGGATTTACCAAAAGTGCAAATAAAGGCGTCATGAAATAAACCACAAACTCTACCATCAGCTCCCAGTGCTCCGAGAGTTGCCAGTCGAGCCGCAAACAGCCCGTGTCCGAGGTAACTGTGTGATGGTGACAGATGCGTTCTCAGTTCTCAGCTAAAACACTTGACTCTGGAGTTCACAGGGGCAGAGTCTAACCCACGGCAACTTCTCCATCCGTTAATTACCTGTGCGTGTAGACCTGATACATATGGTCGAAGAGGTTGAATTGAGCGATGTAAGTGGGGGGCGCGGACTGAACCGTTTTCTGTTGGATGAAAAACGAAGGTTTTAGCGGCTTGATTTTGGTGATGCTATTTTCAAACAGAAAATTTAAACTTATCTGTCAAATACAATTAATCGTTTACCTTTGACTTGGGGAGGAAGGTGATCTGTGTGGATCCTCCGCCCAGGTCCAGGATGCCCACCGTCTTCCTGGTGTTGGAGTACAAGTGACCTATGGAGAATGAGATGGAGGTTAAACAGGATGAGGTGCCATTAAAGAGAGCAGGATTCAGACTTCATCGCCAGTTTTAGCTGTAATTTCTGCTTTTACAAACACTTCTGCCAGAGTGACACAAGTCCTTGGGCTCAAGGTGGATTGTTTTTTCGCAACTTGTTTGGAGCCATCAATTCCAGCTCACAGCCTCATACAGGAGTCTGTCACTGCCACACATCTGTGTACACCGGAGGCCCCCCAGATATCAGCCTGCTGACCCCTAACGCCACCGCAGCAAAACACAGGCCACGTCTTACCTGTGAGGAAGTTCACCGTGACCCAGGCAAGGACTCCTAAAACACGGCACAGGGGTGAGAATGCGGGCATTAGTAAAAGCCTGAGAGGTGACGAAACCGACCTGCGCTACATTTTTCGCTTTTGAATGTGTTCAGGCGCGGAAGAACAAACGCAGAACTGAAGATTACTTTGACTTCAGCTCTCGTTCATTGTGCTGAAGCTAAAATAGCAGAGTTGGTGCAACTAACAGTTAGTGTTGCAGACCAGCCCAGGTAATTACAATTGTCTCAGATGTTAAGTTATTGCGCTCATAAAGCGAGGATAATGAAGGGCAACATGCTGCATGGTGAGACATAACATAGTGAGGGTGTCTTAATGAGTAATGTGGAGGGATAGCACTAAACTATTGGGCGTGGGGCGACGACTCACAATGGCTTATTTCTTTTCCTAAGCGAGGTTGTAACAAGACATCTTGTAAAACGAGTTACGAGGGCAGCACGGTTTGATGCATCCTCGGTCAATGAGGCAGTTAAAGCACCTGGTCAGACAATAAAGCTGTCAAAATTGAAACTAAAGAAATCTTGTGTTTTGTGTACTATATAGTACAAATAGGTGACGCACCTTCTTTTGCTCCTTCCATGATGGAAACACTGTTGTTTGGCACAAAGAAAGGGGACTCGTCAAACACCTCTCGCACCTATGGAATAGATTTATCACAATTTCATTACTATTATCTCCTACGTGTCAAAATAAGACAATGAAACATGACTACACTCCGAAATACCCTGCTGTTATCAAGATATAGTCTCTTCAGGCTCTGCTCGGTGTCAAGAGTGACAGATAACTCAACCACAAGCATGGCTGGAACAGTAGCCTGGATTTTATCCTTTAAATGACAAATATGGTCACTCCGCACAACCCCACAACAGCTGTTTTTTGCAACACGATAGCCACCAAATGGGCAGACTCGCTGCCTCTTTTTCTTTTTCAGTGACACTTGTAAGCACTTAGTGGTTTCTCATCCCTCTCTTGGCGCGACGGGTGGTTTTTGTGCCAAACTGTCTGAGTGCAGAGAGAAAGCGTGCCTCACCTCCTCCAAAAGAGCATTGGCTTGGTCTTCAGGCAACAGACGAAGACCCGCCGTGGCCTTCAGGACCACCGGGGTCCTCCCCCAGTCCTCCTCCGGCACCGTCTTCTTAGCAACCTTCAGCAGCTGTCGGATGGTGTCGCCACCCTGCAGGAGAGGTGACAATCGGTTACATGCATCACGGTCATTAAATGGAGAGAATTATGTATTCAAGCTAAGACATTTCACTACAAAGGTCTTGGTGAAGCTGGCGTGCATCAAAAGGCACAGCAGCCGGGAGCGGGCAGCAGTGACAGCATCAGCAGGAGGCGTTTTTTTTTGTAATTATACAGTGTTTACATCACATGAACCCAACCCAAAGAAAATCCCAGTGGTTTGCACGCGTCGGACAACTCCCTAATTTACCTGATAATTAATAATAAGTGATGGTGTAGACATGCACACAAACCTTCTCAGGATTGTCCTTATAATGAGACAGTCCAGGCTTCACTGCGTGGAACATTTCGTGGTCCAGGACGGGCAGTTCAACTGAAAGAGAAGTCAGTGTGGGTGAACAGATCATAAAGTGCAGCTCTGGGGTTATTTATATGGATAAAATAAAATTTCAAGTGCATGTAAATTGCATAGATTTTCTTTTACGAGTCACGACATGTGTTCTAATAGCTCGTCCCCCCTAACGTGTGCATTCAGTGTCAGAGCTCTGCTTCCCACACAGCAGGCAGCACCGGCTACTTTTAGAAACTGCACCGCGCCGGTGCGTGTTTATCCTCTGACAGCCCGCCGCGCGAGCAGCACGTGCCCCGTCGCTCCCCGGAGAGGTTGGCGGGAGAAAGTGCGCGCATTTACCGGGGTCTTTCTGGATGAACCTGTAGACGTGGATCCTGCTGCCCGTGCTCCCGGCGTCAAACATGACCCCGTAGAAAACCCGGTTCGCGTCGCCAGCGGGGGAGGCTTCTTCGATCGGATGCACCACCTCCGGCGCCGGGTGGAAAGCTTCTGGCGCGGGGTCGAGGAGTTCGGGTCGCGGGTGGATCACCTCGGGGATCGGCGCGCCCGGCTGCGCGGCTCCGGGCGTCGGGTCGGGGACCTCCGGGAGGAGGTTCTCCGCGTTGGCGGAGTGACCCCGGTAGCGGTAGAAGTAGGGGACATAGCGGTGGTGCCGGTAGTAGGTCGCCTCCGCCACGAGGTTCGCGGCCAGGAGCCACGCGGATAAGGTGAGGAGCGGGGCCATTGAGTGCATGGCTGCGGGGGAGGGTGTGCGGGGGAGAAGAAGAGCCGGTAGGATGCTGGACTTCAAGATGGACTGCGGCCCTGCAGAGAGAGAGAGAGAGAGAGAGAGAAGGGACAGAGAGAGACAGAGGGACTCGGGACTCAGGACAGTCCGGTCAGCGGCTCACAGTATATAAAGACATATGGGCTTGGCACGGGGCCAAGCCGAGTGAAGCCATCCACCAATCCTGAGGAGGTCCATCCCAACTCCATCAGGAGCTTCTCCCCCCCTCCTTCTTCTGATGTGCTGACTTGAGACAGACTACCTGCCTACCAACAGCATTTCCCTTTTAGGGGGCTTCTCATGTTTTCCCCTCCTCATCTTTACTGGTTATCCTGGAGCCAAAGAAATCCCTAAAGAAAGTAAAGGGTTTATAAAGAAGTTTAAATTAATGGCTTAAACTTAAAAAACCCAAAAGAAATGGTCTTAAAATACTTCTTTTATGGGCGTATTTAAGACTCACATTGTAACTTGGCTCAGAAATTCTTCAGAAACCTACATTACTTACATTACATTACATTAAGAGTGATTTAAGTTATTTTTTAAGCAGTAATAAAACCACACCAGTAATTCTTCCATTTTCTAATCTTTGGAATTAACCTTCGTTGAATTGCATTTAATGTACAGTATATTTACATTTTTTAGATAAAACAGTGAATTAAAACAAGAAACTCCAACACCTGTTAAAGACTGAAGACGTGACTCATTGTGTTTTGCTGCTAGAATGGATTCTGACTGACTCCGTCTTATCAGGTATCACTACATATCATTTTGGAATGAGTCATGTCTGATCTTCATGATCATGCAATAATCGCCACACTAAATTCTACTTCAGCACTTCACCATCCTTAAAAAAAAATACCAACATGACCGGCACTCCAGCTAGCAAAAAAAGTAAATAAAAATGTTGCGAATCATCTCACTCCCACTCATCCTCGTGTTAACCACAGGCTTTCCGAGGGAAAAATATTTGGACCGTGAGGCACGTCTCACTAGAAAATGCATGAAAAGCATGAGCGGCTGTTTTGGTGGCGTGTTTGGCAGGGCGTCACAAAACATGCTGTAATGTATCGGCTAATGCTGTCTCACGGTAATGTTCAGTCACTGGCTTCACTGCAGGGTGCAGAGGCATCGAGGATGTCAGGGACAGAGCAGGTCAGGGACCTTACATGAACTGAGATTTTTTACAGCGCTGTGATATTTCTCTGTATCACCAGAAGAGAAACAGGAGGCATTGGTAAAGCAACTGAGGCATCCTATGGACACTGAACCTGCCCCAGCCCTGACCTAACATGTTCTCGTGCATGACTGTTTCACCCCCGGCAGCAGGCTACCGAGGCAGAACCCGAGCGGTCGGCTGCAGCCCAGTTGGGAGGGTGGAGGGGAAGCGCAGAGGTCCTGCAGATGGGCACAAAGGAGTTGCACGAAGCCCACAGAGGGGACAATGTGGGGAGGGTGGGGCTTGGAACCAATGTTCTTCCTCCGCTCCCAGGACACTTGACTTTTCAAAGCACTGTAATTTGAACTAAAAATATTGGACTTTCTTTCCTCCTTCCTTTTTCTGAATACTGCGGCTACTTTCTTCAATCCTGCGGCTCGCCAGAATGGTCCTTCGCCCTTATCAAAGCTCCATGTGCAGGACCTCTCCCGTGCTTGTGCCAGTAGATGTCTTGCCTGCATGTTAACGTATGTGATAATGTGACTAATAAACCCTGGATACAAATGTCAAATATTAAAGAAGCCCTGTTTTCATTTTGGAGTCCTTGTTAATTTTTTTTTCAAAATGACGTTAAATGCTGTTAATGTTCAGACCCATCTGAATGTCACAATTATTTTGGATAATGTGTAGAGTTTAGACAGCTGCACTCCACCTCGGGCTATTGGTCCATGAATCACAGCACATTTCAGTTTTAAACACACCTAATGGGCATTGTAAAAGCATTACAATGTGATGCAATAGGAACTGCCCTCTTGGTAAAATGTCAAATGAATATGGATATTTACAACAGACATTTGAGGTAATTGCTGGATAATCACTGCTTGCTGGAAGTATCAAAAATGTATCTAAGGCAATTGGAATCGTTTAGCATTGAGGATACAAAATAACGTTAAGCGAACCCCGAGCTCAAAGGTTCTCTATGTCGACAAATCATGTAAGGACGTCATCCAAACGTGAACTCTAACTCTATAATCAGTATGTAAAGTGTCCTACAGCATGACACTGCACATTACAAACACAATGTTTTAAAGGACATTTTGGTATTTTGTTTCAAGTTAACTGAAACCATAAAGTATGAGAAGAGACTCCAGCTTTGTAATCTACACTGTGCAATATATCATTAATATGCTGCAATGTTACCCTCAGGAATGCCATGTTTGTGGGTGTCCTACCCCAAGAAGTCCATTGAAGAGTCCCAAACCTTGTCATTACAATTCCAGTGATAATGACAGCTTGGAAAAGCTCAGGGTTATTTCAGTGTTCTCTCCTCACTGTCATAGTAATTACCTTTAAATTTAGTCTTCAAACTCCGTTGATGAAGCCAGAGCAGAGAGTGACCCGATCCGATTCAGTTTGCAGAAGCTACACCCAACACTTTTGTGATATTTACTTTTTTGTTTGATAAATAATCTACGCTGGACACAAGTCGCCAGAGGAAAAGCTGAACAAGATAATTGAGAGAATGCAGTGGGTTTAAATAATGACCTGCGCTAACTATACATTATTTCTTTTGGATGAGCTTCTTCGGAGATGTAAGCCAAAAGCATTTAGTGGTTTTCCTATAACATCAGTCAAACTCCGGCGGTGGCAGCAAGTAACATATAGTTCTTTGTAGGACAATCTGGATTGAGGAGTCAAATGCATTTCATGTCCAGAACATTCTAGTTACAAATAGTGCGAGACGTCTTTATTTTACAAACTCCCAGGGATTGGAAGTGATTGATTCATGTAAACCTCAATCAAATATGTTTAGCAGAAGGTGAGGATGGTGATGAATACATTCTGTGAGTAAAGGGGTGTTTTCATTCAAATCTACTAATTTATTTACATGCGGCCTATTATTTGTTGAATTATTACATTTTTGTTGATTTGACATTTTTGGACACAGCAGACGTGTAAATGATAACGTTAAAGATTACTTTGTTCCACGAAGAGGGGGAAAAATAGGAAATTTACACCAAAAAGGGTAAATATTTCATTTGATGATCAGATCAGACCAAAGAGCAACAAACAAGCTTGATTCAAGTCGTGTGTAATAAACACACCGAGGGCCGAGTGACATAAAGGTCCTGGAACCGGAGAAACCTGAACCTTTCGGTTGCCATGGCAACAACAACAGAACGCGCCACCGCATGGCAACAACAGCACACAAACACGAGCGGCACCGGCCCCGGTAAGTTCACGGGGCGGTGGCACCTTCGACTTCAGCAACGATGCAGAAGAAGAGAGTCGCCAAAGTAAAGCGAACGAAAGCCGGGTAAGTGCCGACATTTGTTCCCTTCATTCAAACAAAAAAAAAAACAATAAAAAAACTCGCCCTTTTGTGTTTCGTTTATCCCCCAAAAAAAAAAAGGAAAGGGAAGAAAGATGGAAAACAGGAGACCAAAGCGGTCAAGGAGTCTGACGTCGAGAAAGCCAAGGCCGCCGCGGCCCTGTGGGAGCTGAGGCTCCGGGTCACCGACACCTCGCTCGTCGAGTACCGGGAGGCCTCGCGCAGACTGGCCCGTGCGAACGAAGAGCTCACCGACCGGCTGTACCGAGCGGAGCAGGACGCCATCGACATCACCGGTTTCCTGAGCAGACAGGACGCGGCCAAAGAGAAGAAGGTCAACACAGGCGCGGTAAAAAAAAACATGTGAATGATCGGCGCCTGTTTTTTTTATAAAACTACGGCGTCTTTTTTTGAACAGATCAACGCGCTGCAGAAAAGCCTCAAAGCTCAAGAAGAACTTGCACGTAAAGAACAAAAGAAAGTGGTGAGTTCATTTTTTTTTTTAAACATAAAAAGCACCCAGTTTGCTCAAGCTTGTTCATTGTAGAATGCGCCATATGACCCTGATAAACAATGTGATCTGTCTGCAGGTTTACATTTAATATGTTAGTCACATCAACCGGGTCCTGCTGCTTGTAGTCGAGATCAAACTATTAAAGGGATTCATTTAATATCTACAGCTGTTTTACAATAGTCATTGAGTCCATACAATAAGCTTCTGGAGATGAAAAAGGAGGCATGTTCTGGACTAACGTGAAACACCCCTCCTACTGACATGTATGGAACTGTTACATGTGGTTTACTGGGAACATGGGACACCAATACATGCAGTTCAGAGCCCCTGTGTGTCCCTGTGAAGAAAGATGGACTCAGCTAAATGGAACTACTCCACTGAAAGCATGAAAAAAACTGCAGTTCCTGTGCATCATCGACTCGTGCAGCACATCACCATGTCGTCCCTGTTTTACGTGAACTTGCGGCCACTTTTCGGGATGTTGAACGTCTGGTCGGTCACCCAGAGGGAAAATTGCATATGACGCAAACCAACTTTGCACAGCGCCTGATTTGATTATGTAGATGACCACGTCCAGAGTTATGTGAAGAACAACATTAGGCCTAAAGTGGCAGGCAGATGGTCGATAACCTCTCATTTAGTCCTCGTCTACATGTTAGTGGGTGAGTGTTTTGGGTGTTTCTCGTGACTTTGGCACATTTCTGCTCTGACAGGCTTTTCCACAGTTGCATCTTGAGGTATTTAAGCCGACTGATCTGTGCTTAAGTTGGTTTGAAAAAGAGTATGTGAGATCTTTGTATGTAACTCTTAACTTGCCAAACTGTTACAACTCAATAGTACTTTATCCAAATGGGCAGAAGAGTTAAGGCACACATTTAATGTCAGTTTTCACTCTGTGTATCTAATATGTGTCCACAGGTGGAAGATTACACAAAGCAAATCAATGAGATGAAGGAACTGTTCACAAAGAAGTCCAGTGATTTTGATATGATCCAAGATGGGATGAAGACAATTAAGGAATTTCAGAAGAGGAAATCCCAGATGGAGCAGGAGCTCATTGATGTGAGTGCAAAGAAACACAGTAATAAGCGTCTCTTATTGGGAGCGGTTGATCCTCTTGTCAGGATGTGAATGCGACCAACAACCTTGAGCTTTTTATTTTGTAGATTAGAGAAAATATGGATGCCGCCGATAAGGACCACAGGGAAAAGCTCAACATATTGGAGCAAAACTTCTTCTTAGAAAAGGTATTGTTTAGTCAAATAATCCTTCTCTGGTCAATCTGGAAGATACCGGCTGAAGAGTGAGGTGAAATAACCGGGTCAAACATTACGTGAGCTTTCTAAATGTCCCTGCAGATTCGCCTGGAGGGGGAAGCTGAGAAAACAATCGCCCTGGTGGAGGAGAAGGCCCACGTTGAAGCCATCATGTGAGTGTGTTTCTGCTGTTCCTTTCACAATCTAACGTTATTCTTTAAACTGCACTTTGAGGTCCTCAGAAAACGCAGAAACAATAATGAACACGCATCAGTGTTTATGTATTTAAATATATATAAATACAACTAATGCCATTTTCCTGACCACGCCGGCCGGTCATATTCAGATAATGCACATCATCCAAGCCAATGATCACATCTCCAGCTGGCCCGAACAAGGAAGTGTAATGTGTGTGGGGAACCATAGTTTATTACCTTCTGAGGCCATAAGATGTTTATTTTACTACTGCTGTGTTTAGCTAGGTTCTGCAGCTCATAAAACATCAACATTGATACTGGTGTGGTCCTGCAGGTTTGGTCTCAGTGTCAGTCATTTATTTCATTTTGAACACACAGCTTGCCTTTATAAATAAAAGTACACTGAGCCAGTAGAGAAACAGAACTAATTATGCCTCTCATGAAATTAATATTTATAGGGATATTTTATCAGAGACACTTTTGTCAGAGGCTTTTTTGTTTGTCCTGCACACAATGTAGGCAGTTGGATGACGCCTCGCGCTCTGTATTCAAGGAGAACGTCCGACTCAACGAAGCACTGAAATATCACATAAAGGAGTCAGAGCTACTGCAGATGTTGGCAAATTCAATGGAGAAGGAAAAGGCCTCCCTGGCACTGGACAAGGTGTGTACGACCCATAGAACAGCAAACAGAAGTGTTACTCTCAGGCAGTCCTTGGATAGAAACCGTTCATCTCCATAAAGTCATTTTCAATCATTTCAGTTATGAAACACTTAGACCTGTGCAGGTATTTCAGGTGGTTTTTCCCCATGTGTTGTTTACCTGTGCTGACCCTGTGTATTTTGCTTGTGGTCCTACTCGTATACCCCTCCACCTCCTGACTGCTACCCAGCCTCTCAGTGGTCGGTGGTTGTGGTGACTTTCCAGTAGTGTATGGCTTTGAATTCAGTGGCTTCTCCGTTGCAAATTTCTGGGCCTGATTCCTTCAGACAAATAAATATTTGGCACATCGTAATCGTACCTCTGATGATGACAGTAAATACAGGAAGTAGATCCACCTTGGCCCCTCAGCAGCACAGGCTAGCACACAAACCATTATCTGTTCCAGCTCTATGGCATGGAAATAAAAGGATCTTCCAAAGTTGCATTTTCTCTGTTTTGCTCCCCAGAACACGTTGGAGTTGATGGTAAAGAAAAACGCAGCTCAGATGCAGGCCCAAAACCAGGAGCTATCCAAGCTGAGGGCCAAGGTAGCCTACCTGGAGCAGGCCCTGGAGCTAAAAGAGGAGGGACCCGGGAGAGGGGGGGGAGAAGGAGAAGACCCTGGTCAGCATCCCGGCCGGCCAGGTAGAGCTGGAGGAGCTCCGCAGGGTGCTCTCCATGCGGGAGAGGGAACTGGGGAACGTGAAGCGGCTGGCGAGCGGCATCGTGCAGCAGCGCACAGAGATGGAGCGGTTCTTCCACGAGGCCCTGGCTCAGGTGAAGGAGGAGATCACGGCCAGCAGGTCGCAGTACAAAAAGGAGGCACTGCAGGCTTATCACAGGCGGCTGAGGGAGGCCACAGCAGGAAAACAAAAGTTCCCACCTATACGCACTTTTCGGAAAGGCCCCCACAGTACCAACTCAGTCTATTCAGACATGGAGGCGGCAGCAAGGTGGTAGGTCCACTGCCTGATCATTTCCACGACTTTTATCTTCTTCTTGCCCATTTCATGCTTAATCTTGATGAAGCCAATATAAGAAACAACGTGTACAACACCAGGGGTTAACATGCATTTTTATTACCAACTGTTTTCAAGGACTCATCAACCAGGCAGCCAAGTTGAGGTCACAGATCTAACTTGGGAGCAGAAGGAACAAGTACTCCGGCTGCTCTTTGCTAAAATGAATGGACAGAAGGAAAGGTAATTAAAAAACAGCCAATGCTTGTATGATGTTTGTCTTAGCAAAAGGCGTGTTTGTTACGTTAATCCTAAATAACATCCCTGAAAATGGACTTATGGATCGATTGCCTGTGGGGAACAAAAGGCAGTGACGCCAAGCAGTTGGTCAGGCTGAACTTCTGGTGACTCCTCCCTCTTCTTAATGTTATAAACAGCCTGTTTCTCAGCAGAAGAGGATACCATAAAACATCAGTTAGGCTTCGACCAATTTTCTTTTCCATCCAGCTGCTTAAAAAGAATGAAGAAAGAGTCTGGGCACAATAGTAAAAATAGGCCCGGCCACAGAGTCGTGTGCTTGGAAACAAACATCTGGTCACGTCGATTTGCTTTCAGCTCATTGGCCCTTCTTCACATGCACTCGCAGTTTATTTTGTTCTTTGAACGCCTGTGGCCAGGGAGCAGCTGGTAACATGATTTTCAAAAAAGGAGTGTGCAGGGGATATGAATGTATGGAGGTACGGCGGGCAGGCGGAGATATATTAGCGTTAGCAGTGGTCTGGCACCTCGTCCGGCAGAATAACACGGAGCATCAAAAGAACATGTTCATCTGGTTTACCCACGAGTAACCCTCCCTCCACGACAGTCTGCCGGCCGGAGCGAAGAGGCACCAGCGTGCTAAAACAAGGCTTTCCCCCCCAAGAAGCTCTGCATTTAACTGCAACTTTGCATTTTCCTGATAGGAAAGCCAGCAGACACCCGGCCTCGCCTGCCTCCTCTGAGATGAAGAAGCTC
The DNA here is from genome assembly GCA_014132575.2 of Gasterosteus nipponicus. Lineage (NCBI taxonomy): Eukaryota > Metazoa > Chordata > Actinopteri > Perciformes > Gasterosteidae > Gasterosteus > Gasterosteus nipponicus. The sequence continues at coordinate 9,211 of BMAF01002716.1, read as the reverse complement.
ATTGACAGCGATGCTGCGGGGTAAGACGCCAAAGGAATGTATGGGAATAAACGTTGTAGCTCATCCTCAGCAATTACGACGCCAGTACCCATTTACTGGTGCCACATTCCACGTTTTAGAGGGAGAAGCAACGCGATTGCCTCCGTTTGATTTATTAGTACGTTGCATTTTAGCGTTGCTTAATGGCTGTTTTTCAGAACGAGAGAGGAGCGCTCCCCGGCGACCTTCATCACCCAGGCACCAGAGTCCGTTCTGCCCCCGAACCCAAACAGCCTGCCTGATATACACAGCGCATGACCTCTGTGTGACCTCTGTGTGGCACCTCAGTGCGGGATCGTTTGCCTCTGCTGATGTCCAGTGTGTAGTGGAATGCCTTTTTTGTGGGTGCTCATTATTAATATTTTACCATACTTGTGTATGAAGTTTGTCAATTCACAGAATTAAAAAAAGAAAAGCTTCACCATTTTAAACAGATCAATCTGCTCAAGACAAAAACAGATTGCTGACACCGGAATGTCCATTAGTTGATGTTAAAAATCATAATGCAGTGTCCATGCAAAAGTAAGGAAATACTCAAGAAATTCAACACCCGTGTTGTATTTGAGGAAGTAATATTTCCAATAACTTCGACACAGCTGGCAGCTTTTTGCACCGTTAAACTCTGCTCCAGTTGACATTGACAGATCATCTATTTACACATTGAATACAAGATCTGTAGAAAAGCAGTGCATCATGAAATGAAAATTCACATTTTAAATGATGGTACTCAGTACACAAAAACATTTCGTGCTTGTACGTAGGAAGACCGCACAGTAACTACCAGTCAAAAACCACACACACTATTCTGCCAAAACGTCTTTGAATTAAAACAAAATGTTAGAATTTACCCTGTTCCTACCATATTTAACACAACTACCAACTGACTAAACAAAGCCGTTCTAAGAATCACAGAAGAATATGAACGTATCATTTGAAGGAAAGTCATTTTATTTGCCCGATTGTGTAAAAACGAAAACAGACATCACATTTCCGTTGTATGAACTGAAGTACAACATTTACATTGTTCATACTGTACACATGACATTGCAGTCTGTCCATCCCAGGAGAGGGATCCCTCCTTTTTCCTTCCCATCTTCTCCCCATCAAGGGGTTTTCCTGCACTGATGTGAGGGTTTTGTGACGGGGTACACACTGTAAAGCCCTCTGAGGCAAATTTGTAATTTTCGGCTATACAAAATAAACAACTGCAACCGTGTTGATCTGCTTGATGGCAGCGGAGGAGTATTTAGCTGCAGGACTCGTTAAAGTAGCATCGTCAGCCTCCCATTGGGAGATTACATTTTGATCCGTGTGTAGAACTGGATTCCCTATAGAAATGCAAAAGAGACTTTCACAGCTCAACTTTTCAACATTTGTGTATTTGTTATTCCTGTAACAATAGGATGCATTGTTTACTTCATACTTGTTTCCCGTAGAAATCCCCTCTGAAGTACCTTGTTGAGCCAGTAACAGAAAACATGGGCAGTGCAAAGGGACAGGAACTGCCTCCAAGCTGCAGAAAACCCGTATTTTCTATAAGTGTAAGTTTGTAAAACAATTCCCCAGGATCCTAAATTGTTGGGTCTGAGTTAGGAGGCGGCTGATGATAGATGTGGTATATCCATACCTTTTAAAAAAACAAGCTTACATCATCCCACTAAACAAAGCCAAACTTGCGGCTTATATTTGCACTTTTGAAAGCACATATTGTTCCGAAAGGGAAGAGAAAACTAAATAAAACTTTGTTATGAAGGCACGGAATGATTGGTTTAGAGAGTTTGAAACAGCGGGAATAAGTCAGGACACCTTTTGGCCAGAAAAAGTCGCTGTTTGTTGCATGGAGGTTTGGAGCGCCGAACAGCACATGGCCTGCTCAGCATTCCCCGACTTGTGAACAGCAAACACGGGACATAACTGAGGCTCCACCGTCAAACAAACAGGGGGACGTCTGGCCATGCTTATGCCTAATAGAACCGTAGGAATCCCTTCGCAGTTTAATTTTAGATGTCCCTCTTTGAATACTAGCAGGAAAACACGTTTCTATGTCCCCCTTGTCTTCTTTAAAGAGACACGTATTTACTGAGGCTATTTGTAGTCCTGACTCGTGGGGGTTTGCAGGGGGGGAGCGCTTCCCAGATGTGTGTATATTAGGTTAGGGGCAAACAAGGCTATCCTTGACATGGAAAAAAAAAATAGTTTGTGTGTGTGAAGCTTTTCAAACAGACATGTGATGTGCTCCCTACTTGAGGTGCTGTTTAGACATGACAGAGGGACGTGAATGCCTCCTTTCTCTCAAAACAGAGGAACGCATTTGGAGGCTGCAGCCGCTCACCTGGCACACGTCCACCTCAGGAGTGTATTTGTGTGCAGTGGCGCCATTTGTGGTGAAGATAGCTGTACCGTTGCCATAGGGGTTCCTGTTGACCACATCGATGGCATCATCCAGAGTGCCTGCCTCAATTAAAAAAAGGTTTTAGGTGTTTAGTTTTAGAGTTGATCTTAATTTTTCATCAAGGCAAACACAGACATAAGAAATCAAACACACGTACTCTGACGTTAATGGTGGTGGGCCGTTCTTCTTCTTCTTCTTCTTCTGCCACACCACTCTGGATCACACTGCTGTGTTTGCAGATCAGAGGCCCCACATCTGCACCAGGCTGGTCTCCTGGCAGGGCCCCAAAAACAACCCGGCTATACTACGCCATTAATCCCAGCTCGTTATGTAGACTTGACCTTTTGCTACAAACATGCAACACCAGGATGAGGGGCACCCCGAGGCACTCCCTCACGTGTGGATACTTACAGGTTTCCTGTGTACTACAGAAAAAAAAAGAATCCATATCATAGCAAACAACGATAATCACTATTTTACTCCCCATCAACTTCCTCGCCCAAAAGATTTGATGCTTTAAAACCACCATTTAGCTGCGGGCCGCAGAGCTGCCCACAGATTTGCAGCAGGGCTGACTCAACAGGCCGTCGCTCCCAGCTGATTGCAATGAGAAGTTACAACATGGCAAAAGGGCGAGAGGTGTGGTCACGGCGATGTGGGTGGCCACGGGAGGACTAAACCAAGGGGGAAATAAGGGCTCAGGGGAGTTGATGGGTGGGGTGACTGGGGGTGCCCCAAACGCTGCACCCACGAGCTGATTCAGTGTTCTCCTTTGTTGGCATCCAGCATCACCACACCATGGTTCTGGGCTCCCTAAAGCGGATGTGTGAGCACCACAGAGCAGCAGCGGTCTTGGCCCAAATGAAAACATCTGGGAGTTATGTACAAACAACCTACCAAAGTTTGTGTTGTGAGTGCATCAAACATTTTAGTCCCGATGACGATTGGAATGGCGGACACAAAGCTAAATGGATGGAGCTGTTGGAATTATGGTTCTTCAACAGTGATTCACAGCTGCAGTTTTTGATTGGTACCCTCTCTCATCTTTGCCGCTGGCAGAGCGAAGAATCAAAGCAGCAACGAAAATCTGTTGGCCGATGCTGCCACCTTCTGGACAGGAAGAGTCGGTTATTTACACTTGGGTCCGATTCTCATTTTAACTCAGAGTTTGAATTGATCCTCTTGTCATTCTTTGAACATCGGGTCGCCAACGGGTATAGAAACTGTATGAACTCAGATATTCTTGATATATCAAATAATGTGTTGGAGAATATACAAATTAGGAAAGCGATTTAAAGTGATCTTGAGTTTTAAGTCTTGGCATAGATGGTTGGTCCGAGTATTTTCCTTATTAAATAATCTACCAAAATATTACCTTAATTGGTGATTTTTTTTTTTTTTACAGTGTGCTTATTTTTTTAAGAGCTGAAATACCTACATTAAATATTGTGTCTAACCAACTAAAGACAAACAAAAACAGCCAACCTTCACACTGGACATCAATATGTTGGCACGTCATTCAAACTAAAGATAAAAAGCAGGTGTATTTTTGTCTCAAAACAACCTTTTGCCACATAGAGGTACAGGATAGAGCAAATAAATGTTGAATAAAGGAATAAGCGACTCCTACCAGCATGTTGGCCGCGTACAGTCAGGATCACCAGCATCCTGCAGCATTACCATGGGAAACATGGGAGGAACGGAGGGGGGGGTAACGTGAGGAACATTGTGTTGTTGTCCATGTCCTTAGTGAGTCACTGAGCATCAGAAGCCATGCTGCGGGCATGCTACACCACCTTTGCAAATAAAATGTTGCCCTTTGTAGAAGGTGTGTGCACCCATGTGTGCGAGTCGGACACACATCCCCCAGACAAGACAAATGCAATATGACATTGTGGATTGCAAAGGATTATTTTAATGACCTCTCAAATTCACTTAGAGGCCACTTCTTTTCTGAATAGACCAACATGTTTCAAGGCAAAATATCTATCATTTATCTATTGAAATATGTATGCGTTCACACAGAAAAAAAATCGACTGTGATGGAGACACTGCTGAAAAGCTCATAACTAATATTTCTAGGTCTAGTATATGTATGTCATTGTCCATCGTTGTCATGGCGCAGGGGGTAGAGAGGGTGTGCTGGGAACCTCAAGGTTGGTGGTTCAAGTCCCGGCTGCCCCATGTCTCAAGTTGAAGTGTCCCTGAGCAAGACACCTAACCTATAACTGCTCCCCGGGCAAAGATTTAAAAAGCCATGGGTTAAAAATACCACAATGCAAAAATACAAGTGTCTTGATTCTGAAAGTTCAAAGCATCTTAATATTTGACTCATGACGCTTTGTCCTTGTCTTTTTAGTCCCCATTGAAGGGTTTTCGGGGAGTTTTGTCTGAGCCGGGAAGTTCCGGGACAGAAATGTCACATGTGAACAGATTGGAGGGCACTGGGAGTTAACTCAAAATGAGCTGGATCTTCTGTTTGTGGTACTATAAGCATGATGAGGAAGGCGCTGCAGCCCTCTGGATCTCCAGCAAGCATCCCGGCTCGCCTACCCGTGGCTCCGGGACCGGCTCAGAGCACGCCTGCGTCTGGTGGTGTGGAGGACTGGCATGTGAGAAGACAGAGGCAGCAGATCGTGCAGACAAGATCTATTCCACAAATGTCTTTCCCACAAAACAGAGCGGCATTTTTATGGTCTGTAAAAAAAATAAAAAGTATACTCCACTGAACGGTTTCCTGTAAATTGTACCTCCATTTGCCTTATTTAGTTTGCTATATTTTGTACACACACACACACACACACAACAAATGTTATATTGAAATATGAATACTAAAACTGGTCTGTGTGGTGAAGTTTTCAGACGTTTTTTAAATTTCTATTTATTTATTTTAGTTTTGCATTTCACCCTGTCTTTAGGATTACAATAAACGTTTGTCCCTTATAACAGCTTGTGGTCTTTTCTTCTGAATCATTTGATATGGACATAATTATAGCTCATAGCTGCAGCACATACATAAGTAGCCCATCAGTTGTCAAACAAAAGTCAAACTGCACCAGGAAAATATCCCCGACGCCTTCACACCAGCAGCCTGAACCGATGACACAAGGCCGGATGGATCCACGCTGTCAAATTCTGACTCTACCATCTGAATGTTGCAGCTGAAATCAAAACTGATCAGACCAGGCAACGTACTGGAGCTACTACCGTCGGGTTCGATGAAGGACGCACGGACACAGGGGTCTACTTTACAATATATTTATTTTATTTTGCAGTAAGCAGGTTTGTGGCTTCGTTGCTCCGCTCCTCGGCCTTCCTTGCCCCGGAGCGTCTGCTCCAGTCTCTCGCTCAAAGTCCTGCTCACTGTTTATGTCACGGAGACAATCAGTCAGGATGACTTTCAGTTGTGATGATTACTCACCCTTCCCTGAACCACTCCCCCGCTCTGCATCTGATCTCACCACACTAATCTTCTGTCCATTGTGGTGATCCTGTGTGAATAGTCTCCTGGTCTTAGTGGACAGGAGCGGCCCCCCCGCTGTGGTCTCCCGCTGCTGTAGCCGCAGGTTGTGCGTTCAGAGATGCTATTCTGCACTCCTTGGGTGTAACGAGTGCTTATCGGAGTTCCTGTTGCCGTCATCGTGAACCAGTCTGCCCATTCTCATTTCGTCCACACAACTCGCTGGGTATTTTATATTTTTGGGACAGTTCTCTTTAAACCTGTCGTCACACTGATATCATTTCATTTATGATGACATACACAATGAGAAAACCGCTCCCAAATCCCAGGTGGGCCACATAAACAGGATTAGTACTGTTTTACTTCCAACGGTCTTTTGTTATCATAAGCGGACTGAATACAGGTTCGGTTTACTCCAGGAACAGAGATCATATTGTTGTACAAAACAATAATCCGTGTACTTGCCCGGGTCCCTAACCACGGTGAGGGTAGGGCAAGCGTCTGCGTGGAGGCAGCGAGTCTCCCAGTACATCGAATCACCCGTGCAACACACACACACACACACACACACACACACACACACAAAACAAAGTGCGTTAAAAACTGTTCGAGCAATATCACACCACATGCTAAAATCCAATCTAAGAAAATACCGACACTATCTCCCCACACAACGGGCACCCCCCACCCCAAAAACCGGAGCGCAGGACGCATACGATGTTATGATACCAGCTAGTTACAATTGCTAATCGCTACTCGCACCCGGATACGGCAAAACAGCAGTTTGTGCGCCACCTGGAAAGGCTGAGGAGCTAAACCCTCCCCAACGACGTCCGAAGGGGCTCCACTCGGCCGGCAAAACCTGCAAGGTTGAGATCTGTAAGCTGACAATTTCCCCCATAACAAACAACCCACCAGTTAGCGACCTACCTGCTACTCTCCTCTCAGCGGACTGCTAGGAACGGGAGACGGCCCGTAAAATAGGGCGCTCATTGATGACGTCATCCCGACCCTTTGGTACTACCCGTCACATCTGCAACTGGTTCACACCATGAAACTGCAGTGGTGATTGAAACACTTCAATAAATGTATTTGCATTTTTACTATTGTCGCCATGAATCTATGGAGTGCGATCAGTCTCATTAATTACAAATGCAAACAAAAGAATTCACATATATATTTAATTTACAAATAAATGTGACTCCCACAATATTGGTTAAAAGGTCGCCAAAATTACCAACAATGCTGTCAATATATCCGGGAACCCAATTCTGTCCTTTCACAATAAGACTTCCTGCTTACACCTCCAAATAGAGCAATAAAAGTATTTTCTTCGTCGCCCCAGCATCGCACGACCGAGTCCACTTTCTCTCATCAAACTAACTTTCTGCAGTAGTTAGACATGTAAATTACGTTAGTTTATCACTATATAATCATTTTTACTTGTATGGTGACTAACCCTTAAATAAAATAAAAAAACATATTAATTAATACATGAATTTAGTATTTAGTATTATGCCATATAAAATAAAAAAGACAACTAGATGTGTTACAGGGTTCAATGGTTGTCTCATTAAGAACAAACCCAATGATTCGTTGGCTGATTTTAGTCACTAGAGACAGTTGAGATCAAGTTACCATTAACATTGGAGTGAATAAATTAGAATATTAGAATATTTAGAATTTGTCATTTTGGGGGCATTTAAAACACATATTTTCTGATATTTCTGAGAATTGAATTTGTTTTAATGGTGGAGAATTGAATTTGTTTGTGCTTTGAGTTGCCTGACTTCATTTTTTAGAAACATTCATGTTTTAATCAAAATGTTCCGTAGAGGAAACATGTTCATCTACTTTAAATATTCTCTTCTTCTTCTGCCGTTATTCTAAGACAAGATGTTTTGTTATAGGAAGAAGAGAGTCAACAATTGAAATCAGGCTCAAAGTCTCGACTCACACCTGTGTGTGTCATTAAATACACAAACGCTCATTAATTCAACATCATTGTTGTGTAAATTCATTCAAGTCAACAAATAGTAAAGAACATGAGATTCTCTTTGGTCAGAAGAAAAGAAAACGGATTCATTTGGTTTATTTTTTATCAAAATGTATTTATTATTGTCTAGATAATAATCACATGACATTACATGACATTACTTCGATGACATTACATGACATTACTTACATGCTACAATAACACACATACAAACAATAACAATAATAACAACACAATGATTGGGCGAAAATCTGAAGCAGTTCCTGAGAAGAAAGAAAAGAAAAGTTGTTGACATGTTAATGTTGTTAGTGTGTCTGTGTGTAGAACAAAATGTTAGTGTGTATTTGTGTAATTATATATGTTAGTGTGTTTTTGTGTAGAACTAAATATTAGTGTGTCTGTGTGTACATCTATATATTAATGTGTCTATGTGTACATCTAAATATTAATGATCTATGTGTACATCTAAATATTAATGATCTATGTGTACATCTAAATATTAATGATCTATGTCTACATCTAAATATTAATGATCTATGTGTATATCTAAATATTAATGTGTCTATGTGTGTCTAAATATTTATGATCTAAGGCTGGATCCCAGCCGCCGTCCTCCTCTTCTCCATCAAATTCACCTTCCATTTAACGACAGTCAACCAGTTCGTATGTATTTTACATCGGGCAGACAGCTATGTTCTGAAAGTTTATACTAACCTTTCAGAGAAAATGTTTGCGTCCACGAGCTTATGTTAGCCTCGCAGAATTAATTTATGCTGAAAGTTTATACTAACCTTTCAGAGAAAATGTTTGTGTCCACGAGCTTATGTTAGCCTCGCAGAATTAATTTATGCTGAAAGTTTATACTAACCTTTCAGAGAAAATGTTTGTGTCCACGAGCTTATGTTAGCCTCGCAGAATTAATTTATGCCGAAAGTTTATACTAACCTTCCGGAGTTAATGCGTCTGTGAGTTTATGTTAACCTCTCAGACTCAATTATTAGGTCTGTCTGCCCTCCTTAGAACATACTTCCAAAACCTATTTCTTAAAGTGCATTTCTCAACACATTTCATTTATCTATTTAATCACTCCTCTCTCTCCCCCTCCACACTCCCATGTATCCCATGATGTATGTTAACGTGTGACAGGAGTAAAATTGGCAAATAAGTGGACTTGTTTACAACAACACAAAGGCTACAAGACTCTCATTCATCCGTCATGGGACAACAGTGGCGCGTCAATGAGGGTTTCCGGAAAAAAATGCCTCAGTGGCTTAAAGCGTTTGCTTAGCCTCTACATTCAAAGTCAAAACTGTTTTTCTTATTC
>BMAF01002715.1:0-12549 GCA_014132575.2 Gasterosteus nipponicus | reverse complement strand
ATTGACTTCGTTCAGTTACGTGTTGGCAGTAAAGTTTGAGAAGTGCTACTTTGCAAAAAGCGAAAAACCCACAGGATTTGATGGGAAAATAATAATTTGCGGTTGCTTTCTGCAGCTCAACTCGTACGTTATCGCTTGGGCTGCTGGAAAACAGTTTGTCACCTTACTCTTTCTTTCACCTTTCACCGATACAGATAAGCCCGAGAAGAAGGAGAGGCTAAATATATCTGCAGCAATACAGATTACAGGTGAACCAAAACAACTGCTCTTCGCCACAATAGAATACAATGGAACTTTAGAGTTTAATTGAAAGCTGAAAGTACAAAACCATACTGCATGGTCTCTCAGCGTCACTTGCTGTTCTTATCTATTATTGATTTAATCTTTGTAAAGTGCGTATTTGTGTGCATGTGTGTCTGTGTGCCCATCCACGCAGGGATCTCGATGATGTCATTTGTCTGAGCAATCCGCTGTACTCAGGGAGCGAGCGAGTCCTTCATTTCCTTCCTCGGGACGGTGCTCTTCCACAGCGTAGAAGGAGCATTCTGCCGCCCTGCTGACAGCCGAGCGGCTCCTTGGCCCCAATATTCCTGTGTGAACACTTGAGTGTTTCTCTGTCAGCTCATCACATGCATCAAACGATGGCTGCTTCCTGTGTGTGTGTGTGTGTGTGTGTGTGTGTGTGACGTGAGTGCTAATGGGTTAAATCAGCTGAAATACAGATAGGGCAGACAGGGGCTCCATTAAGACTCCCAGATTTAACAGTGAGATTTCTGTTTAAATTTGAGTGCTTAAATGAGGCTCACAGACAACGACCAAGGAATACTCATGTAACTACGTTTTAAAATGTCTCCACCATGTGAAGGCTATAAATCCATTTCCTTCAAGTGAAATGCCCCTTTTTCTGTGTAATAAAACACATGCAGTAGTACAGAATGCCATAAAAAGACCTGATCTGTTTGTTGAAGGAAAGAAAGCCTCATATTCCACCACCAGTGATGTAACACGGGGAAAATACCCCTAAAAGGCACCTTTCCTGTCGCATTGCCACGGGGCCACGCTGGCAACGTGCTCCTCGGCTAGCCAGCGCCATTCATGGAGAGATGACAAGGACACGGCCAAGATGACTTCTCCCAACACCGGGGCTGCCTGGACCTGATAAAGACACATAATTATACAGCTCCATTTATCTCGCAGGGTAAATCCCATCTCTACCTGATGATAGTAGGAAACTCTCATGCACCAAACCCGATAAAAGCGTACCTACCTAATTTCAGATAGCATTGTGTCCACTATTTCAATCAGCAGTTTGCATACTGTAGACATGTATTGCAGTGGAGCTGGAAATAAATGTGCTAAATGATTGGCTCACCTCCTGAAAGGCTAGTAATAATTTCTCCTGGGTCCTTTTGTAATTGGTGTAAAACCAATTCACCATCACATCTAATTTAAATGAACAAATATTTATATTCTTCTTTAGTAAACATTTTGTCGATTTAGCACTGGCTAGCTGTAGTCCTCTCACTGGTTTGGTTTTTAGCCATTTCTTTGAAATGATACTTCATGCGACATGAAAAATGTTTTCAACAACATGTTAACAACAATAACGTTTACAAGGCAGACCTGGTCCTCACCAAATATCGACTGATGAATCTACTTTTAGTAGTTACTAATAACGTTTGGCTTAGTAGGGTGTTATTAATTAAAACCCTGCTAAAGACAAGTAAAGAGTCCTTTTTAGCAGCAAAGAAATGTTCACTGTGTAAAGTGTAGTAATGGCGTCTTGAATAGAGACTGATACCTCAATCATAGATACGTTTTAATTTACGCATTTAGCACATTTAAACACTAAAACTTGAAGAAATCCATCCAAACACTTTTGGTTTGAAGCTTAATGACCCAAAATCATGAGCCAAGTGGGAATTATTGATCCAATCTAAATTGGTATTGATTGAGCCTAGAGATGAGGAAAATAAGGAAGACAAGCCCTTCACATACCATCAAAAGGGCATCGCAGTCAGAGCTTGCCCAGATGTTTTTCCAGTCATCCAGCGTGAACATTCGAATGTCCTCTCGGTTTCCCAAATGTCTGCTGCTGTTTCACTCTTTGTCTGTGGGAGGTTTTATGGAGGTTTGTGGAGAAGCTGCAGACTGACCTTGATTTGAGCATCAATGGCTCTCTAAATTTCATGGTTTGAGATGGAAATGTACAATTAAGACCAGAGAAACCGCTCAATAAATCACCTGGAGATGTTGGCTGTCACATTAATCAATGACATACGGGCTGCTGTATATTCCTATTGAAATAAACCATGAATGACACTTTGCTCTTAATTTATTCGATTAAGAAGCTAGTTATTTACCCCTATAGCAAAAGGGATCTTAGTAGGCAATATATTGGCCTTCTCTTCATGACCAGTTACCTGTATGAATCATGAGCTGCATTGTAAATAGTCAGAGGTGCAATTTATATTCATAGACCTTTAAAAGGCCTGTTACACCTAGAGGCAGCTACTCAAGTATTGAAACCCATAAGGTTTTAGATCCAAAAGGGAGTGTTGTAAAAAAAGTTATTAAGTAGAAATAGTTGTGAAGTCCATTTGAATTTGACAGTTTTGAATACCAGTCGCTGTATTCACAAAATATATTAACAATAGTTCTAAACTGGCTGCGCTAGGAAAAAACCTCATAAAAGAATAAGGTGCTTGTCAATCCCAAATGTAATACTCCTGGTTTTTGGTCCAGGGGTAATTTAAAAAGCATTTTAGCACTAAAAGAACACTAACAAATTGCTGTAAATTTACGGTGCATTTCTAATGGTATCTTACAGTATGTCATAATAACAGTAACATACAGTTAAATTTCCATCCCTTGCTTGTAAATTAACGGCCAATGTCATGAATAAATAGTTAAAGCTGTCAATTTACAATAATAGCAGACTCATGAGATACGATGATGACTTTGACTTACAGGACATTACTATACATGCAGCTGTCTCTTTTATCCAAAACGCCATGGTTTGACATATTTTTATGTGGGGTAATTGGGGGTTAGGTGTCTTGGTCAGTGACACTTGGATTCAAACCGCCAACCTTGTGCTGCACAGCACACCCTCCCAATCTCATGCGCCGCCTTCGCTGTCATTTCAGTGGTTGGAATGTAAAGATCATAAATATTTGTATTATTCAAAGTGTCCATTGCCTAATAGTCATTTGAGTGTTAATCGTGACCGACTGCTCCTGAACGTGACGTCAGACGCGTAATCTCAGTTCATCCAGAACACCTGTGCAGTTCAACATCGGAGGAGTTTCTCATTGCCTCGTCTCTCCAAGTAACGTTGATAAGTATTATTTGCCTAGCATGATTAATATTCTCCTTCCTTACATCTTGTTGTCTTCCTCAACTTTGGAATTTTAATATTTTACCAATGACAGTGTTTCTAAATATTTAATTTTGGTTTGTTTTACAGAGGGATTAAGGACGCCAGCCATTTGCTGCGGTCAATTGAAAGTGTTCCATAGCGTATTGTTGCTGTTAGTTTACCTTGTTCCTAATTATTTTATGATTCTTTTTTTTTTTTATTGTACACGCAGCATATTTTATGTTTTGTTCTTGGTTACAAATGCCTAACATTTTTGTTTTAAAGGCATCTAATAAACTCCAACCACTACGACCGAAATGAGTTGTCTTTCTTAAATTTGGGGGAATTAAATGCAAAAGTATACGATTAAAAGTAAACGGTAACATTCTGGTATTTATAACACAAAAACAGTAATCGTATGGTAACAAACCGTAATCCAATATACAACAACATACCGTAAATTACGGTAGGGCACTGTAGATAAAACAGTAAGTTACTAGCGTTGACTGCCAGTAAATTGCAGTTAATTCACAGTAAAATTCACAGTAATCCATTTTACGGTAACATATTGTAAAAACCATTTACGGTATCATGCCGTAAAATAACGGTAAATTCCTGGCGTCCTTGCTGCCAGTAAAATACCGTTAATTTACGGTGACATTTTTTAGAGTGAAGGTCCATAGTCGGAGAGAAGTTAATGGCAACAATGAGGTCTCCCAAGTCTGTTTGACCTGCTCACAACTATTAGTGTTGGTGCTAATGCACCTTATTTTTGATAGAAAACTTAAAAGTACATTTAGTTAGCTGGTAACTCAGTAAGACTTCAAAGCATCAACAAATCCCAGAATGTGAGTTTGCATTTCGCCTTGACTTCTCAAGAAGCCTGGATCACATCTAGTTCATCAAGTGTGTATGTAAACATACACGCAAAGAGTTCCAAAGAGTTGAATGCAAGAGCAGAAACACAGGAGCTGTCAGTAACTTCGCACCTTTAGAGAAACAAACTTAGACATTTAAAAAGCATTCTGGGAAACTCAAAAGTACCGTCGCCGTCATGAAGCAGCTGCCACTGTGCACTTTGTCTGCAGGTGACAGCTCTGAATAAAGTGTCATTAATGAGCTTTTTTTTCTCAGTGTTCTTCATAATAGCAATAATTATGTAGCGCAATGAGGGAAAGTCATTCATTGTTTTCTAATCAAGGTCATACAAGTCAATGGTGAAGCGGTGAAAGGATCTTTTGTTTCTTTTGTTAAATCAAAAACTCCAAGCAGTGTTCCAATCAAACATGTTTTAAATCTACAGACAGTGCTAATAAATATTCCCTTCACGCGGTTTGTTGGTCTTTGGCTCATTTTGTATTCCCCTTCCTCTTGTGTTAGCTTCACTTCCCCCACCCGGTGTGTTTTTGCCTCCCGTGTGATTGTCTGCCTGCTCCCTAATGGTCCCCACCTGTGTCCCTTCAGCTGCACGTCCCCAGTGTACTTAAACCGCGTGTGTCCCACTGCTCGTCTTCTACTCTGTGTGACCCTCGGCGTTACAGGCGTTCTCTGTGATCCCCGCCATCGTTGTTACGCCATCTAGTCAGGCATTTTATTTTAGCTTCATTTAAACATTAGTTTTACTGACGATTTCTGAATATTGCACATTTGTTTTTGTTTTTCGGGAAAGGATCAACGACGGTTACTACCACGGCTCACGTTCTGCCCCACTTTCTGCCCCACTTTCAAAGCCCAATGTCAGGCAAACTGTTGGACACTGTTACTGCAGGTCATGGATGAATCGGATTGGAATGACGATAGATTAACAGAAAGCGGAGGTAGACTGCGGCTCACGTGTTCAGATCTGAGACAGTCAGGTGTGAAATTAAACAGGAAAACGCCACGGAGAAGGGTTGTGCAATACAAAACCGTATCAACCCGACTGCATGTATAATTGATAGTCTGAGAGATATATCGGTGAAATATAAAGTAAAGTTTGTTATCCAACAGCAAAGCTTTACAAGATAAACGAAAACCCATGCAAAACATGTTCCTGAATTCAAAGAACATTAGATCCACTCTGAGTCGAGCTTTGGAAAATGGGAAATGAGATTTGTGTGCATAAAGTCCCTCCACAGCCAGAACCACGGCTGAGGGAGAGAAACATGGAAAGGAAAATAAATGTAATCGAAAACAAAATGTAGGCAACGGTTCAAGTCAGCTGTCAGTAGGAAAACACATTCCCCCACGAGCAGCAATCACAATCCATATATCATACTGCAGTGAACCCATCATGGGTGCGTGCACGTCGGCCCATACTGTCTGTGTACCAAAGGGGAGGAAGAAATGCAGAGTGTACTGAATTATTGAGTGAATTTTCACGGGCTGAAGGTCAGTGAGCGAGTGGGGGGGGAAACTTGGCTGATTAAAAATAGATGTTTTCTTATTGTCTGCCATGCCAAGTCCTGCATTATAAAAAATGCAGAGATGATTTTTTCCAGAGTCGACCCTATTGAATCATCTGCAACAGGATAGTAAATACAAGCTGAAGTTGGCTTTAGACCAGATCAGAGTCCATAAGAATGATACACATGAATGAAGACAGGCTGATATTAGTCACTGAAAATATATGATTATTAAGTACGAATCGTGATTACGACCTCCATTAGCACATCATAATTGATCTTTAAGCAGCTTCTGAGATTTATGTGTACCCTATGCGGTGAAACTTTACTCCAATAACAAGGATTTATCAACCAGTGGAAATCCATTGCGGACTAATTGGATTATCAGCGGAGAATTACAAAGTGATCTCATACCGTTGCCGGCAGTCCTCCTAACGAGCTCTGTCCTCATAAACGTAGCATTGGCCATCTCTGACGGCCTAATTGATATTTCATTAGAACCTTTTCTATTTAGGATTTTAACGGCTTGTCCTATCGCAGTACGAGCAGGGCTGTTAGAGGGACCGGACTGAGCTTCCTATTGGATATATTGTGGGCTTCAACGTGGTTTGGTGCAGAATCTCATAAAAGAAGGCTGGATTTATGTTTTTACCCTTTGGATACCGGTTTACAAGAACATGGTGTCATTAAATAGATTGAGATGTCCCCGTCCTTCAGGTACACACACAGACATCCGTGTACATGCAAGCTGCACATTTCACATCTGTTCTCAGCTGGAACCGACCATTTGTAATCTGCTTCGGTGCTCGTAACTTTCTTGCTCCTTAAACACAATTTGCTCAGTGAAAATGTGAAATAAATGGAATGTTTCACCGTGTTCCACCGTGAAGGGGTTGCTACTTGTTGCGCTCGACCCCGTCAACACTTAATTTGAAGCCATGCATCTCCATCCTCGTTAAGGGGCTCAGACGGACAAGTGACGGCTCTCCTTGACAGACGTGACGCGAGCTCCAGCTGCAGACCCCACCCCCCATCCCTTCCTCTTTGAAGTCTGATAAATGCTATTGGTGGAGTGTAGTCCGATATGGTGGAGGTGGTGATGGGGTTAGTGTGCAATGAATGGTTACTGTTAAACTACTTAATTGATGAATCCTGGAGAAAGGAACCTCCTCCTTGCCCCCGTCCTGAGCCGCTGGACGGCTCGACTATTTGTCACACTCTCTCCGTCACGCTCTGGTCTCATTTGGAGAGACAAGATGGAGTGTGATGGCTCCACTGGAGAGGCCGTGGGTTTGCTCATCCACGCCGCAGGTCCAAGTTAAAAACCGTTGCGATACTCTCCAGCTATATGTTATAGGCCTGACGTCTAACCAAGCCTGTGTTATGGAGATGCATTCCATCATCCAGTAACAAGCTGTGCACTGAAGAAGCATCATTGCAAGCAGAGGCCGCTCTTCTAATGAAGGATGCACGGAGCAAACCCTTGCTTTGTTTGAACGTTGGAGACTTATGACTGTGGTTGCTCATACAGAGTATAAACCGCCACGGCGGTGGGGGAGTGGGGGGCGAGGTATGGCATTGTGGCTTTGCTCTGATCAAAGGGGACGGGACTTTGATGAATGCCGTTCATTAGGCACACCCGAGTGGGTTTAAGGGAGAGGACTTACGGACGTGAAGGCAGTGATACAGATAAATAATGGATACAGAAGCAGGGAGAGGGAGAAGACATATTGAAGGGTAAGATGCGTAATATTTTGCAACAACATGGACACGCATCATCATTAAAACCAAAATTGTTAACAATGGATCTATTGAGTTTCCAATAACTTTCCAGAATGGCCACTGGGTGGAGACACCTGTCTAGTGAGTAAAAGCTCCCCTCTGCACGGTGCTTCATTCACAGCACGAGTCCACATATTACCCTGAACTGCAGCATTTTGTGTATTAATCCAGTAAGTAAATGGGGGCAGTCCGTCAGTGGGGGGAATTATGTGTTTAATCCAAGGAAATGAGTAATGAGCAGCCATTAAAAACATGGCCACTCTGTGGGGAAAACCCAACTGCCCTACAGGTCCACCTGACTGATTGTTTCATGGATGGAGGCTGACGTGAACAAAATGGAGAATGACAGATTAACTCATCCTCCACTCATTAATACGTACAACTGGATTATGAGGTTAAACTTGGCTTCCTCTGACTCAGCTGAGGTCTCACATATATAAACTCACTATTGTATAATGAACGTGAGGCTGTGTGGCGTTCAGAGGCAGAATTTCTATCACTGCTAGAATGGAGGAATACCAACCACCCCCTCTCTCTCTCCCTTTAAGCAGAGATTCGTGAGTGGGTTTGGTACGCTGCCCGCCTACGTCTTTGGTGAAAAATATGTACAGAACGAGATGTCACAAGAAGTTTTCTGAGACACCTTAGATTCAATTTCGGAGATATGAATACCATTTTTGAACACGGTGCTCGGAAATTAAATGGACAGACGGCAGCAAATGGGGAAGCTGTGCTTCCGACCGTTATTTTACAATTCCCCGCTCATAGAGGCTTCTCTTATGTATTCAATTCCATTTCACCAGGGTAATCTCAGTATCTCAACCCTTTTCTAGAGAGGTATGTATGTATATATGAATGAAGAACAAAAATATCCAAGAAGACACTGGATCCAAAACAAATACATTTGAAGGAAGCCTTGTGAGGCTTTAGGGAAATGTTAAATAATGCTGACTTCTCAGGTTTATAGCTTTTTCATTTAGTTGTAAACTTAGTTTGTGCACACAAAGTTCTTAACCCTTACTTTTCATAATCTTAGAGAACAGAGGTGTGATAAGAGTAGTGTCTGAAAGGTTTAGTCCAATGTACACTAGCCATTGATATTGAACATAATCATCCATCACTTTCCTTTCCTTATTCTACCATTTGAATTCTGCCTCGGTCGATTCACATTGGAGGAGTGTTAAGCCAACAGATTGACGGGCAATTAGCTTCCCATAACTTCATCTGTATTCTGTATTAATCATGTGATAATGAGGATTGCACTCATTAATATTTGATGCTGCCAGAGCAATTAATGCAGAGCAAAAATAGGAAGCAGATGTCCGAAAGAGTGAATGCTTCAAAAGCTCATACAGCATGATGGGCATAAAATAAAAAAATAGTTTGAAATATGTCATGAGATGATAGTGAGCTGAATTTACGTTGTAATAGTCACCTTTCATGGTGTGGGGTATTACAAGGTTAAGATCAAATAAAATGGCTAAAAAGCCAACTGGCTTGTTTTTTAATTTGCACCACAAAGCCTCTCCTCTTTTGCTCTTTAAAGCAAAAAGGCCGGAGCCACGTTCTAAGGATAACTCTGCACTTCATTTTTCTGTATACCCACAACAAATGGAGAGGGTTTTTTTCTCCTTTCTTCTTAAAGGGCATCTCATGAGTGATAAACTCCAGATGCAAAACGGTTTTGAAATTTTGGAGGGATGAAGGAACAAGGGGAGAGTGGGTCGTAAAAGCTGGAGAGAACTAAATTCGAATGTTGGATGAAGACAGCCGGGGTGGAGACAGAGACATCAAAAGGAACGGGGGGAGAAAGAAAAGGAGGCGAGCTCTCCGCCCACAGGGTTTGTCTCCAGAGATGTACTCTGATACCGCTTCTAACCTCCAGTCCTGTGCCTGATGTGGGACGGTGAACTGGGATCCTTTCTGGTCAGAACCAGCTGCAAATGAACTGGATTTAGTTTGACTTCTGTGAAGAAACTGGATCATACCGAACCTTTTATTTGACAAAAGGAGAGTAGAGTTCATCAAACATGACAACTACAATGTTTACGCCAGAGATTCATTTTGCGAAACCTTACCAGGCAATTTGATCATCAATTTTGCAGCAAGACATCAAGACGAGTCGTGTTCAAATTATCTCACAGAAAAAAGGGGAGAATTACAGTTTGAGAGGCCTGGAAGTCAGTGCCTACATCTTCTAAATCTGTAGGGTTTACATATCGTACATTTTCACAGGTTTATAATGCTTGTGTATTAATCCTGTAACAGTTTAGAAATCCTGGAGTTCATGAGATAAATCCGATTTATACATCGATCCACACAGTCGGTCACACAGCAAATCTGGTCGCTGCATCAGCCGGAAGATATATAATAGCCAGAATTCCAATTTGAAGTAGCCCCTTTGTTGTGTTGTCCGGAGTGAGATGGTGAGATCAATTTAAATGTGCGCTCATTCAGTCCGTAGAGAGGTCTGGGAGGTGTTTAGCCAAGCTTAGCACACAAATCTTACATTCCGTTACTCTACTTCAATAATGGAATAATTATAAATTCTAAAAACACTCCATTGGCTGAAGCGATCTTGATGAAGGGGGAAGCCATTCAAAAGTTGTTCATCTCTGGATGACCCATAAGCACACAAGAGCATTCTTAAGAGCACTAAATGGTGAATGCCAAGGCAGCGGGACAGAAATTAATAATAAAGTGAAACATTAATGTATAGTTAGGTTCTATCATCATACTTTAATCAGGTCACAGTGACATGGGTCAGAGGAGAGCTGTATTATCACCACTTTAACCCAAAAGAGAGCGTGGCTAATCGCCTACCCCTCCTAGCCCCACCAATAATGTTCATGCCGTATTGACTGCTTCATTGAATGTTCTCGGCTTTTTTCCCCCTCTCCACAAAGCAATCACAGTTTAGATTGGGTGACACAAAAAAGCCCCTGTTGGTGCAAGTGGGATCAATCTAGTCAAAATACTTCAGGAGAGCACGTGCAGAGGTTATTTAAACCAGATTCTCTTATTGTGACAGATATTTGCAGCACACCACAATTGCATCGTGGAGTGAGGCCATGAAGAACCCTGTCAGTCAGGATTATAAATCTTGAGACATGGCATCTCGTCAAGTAGGTCTTCTTGAGAGATCTCAAGTTAGACATAAAAGATAAGTGTGGATGACCGTAAGCAGTGCCATGTATGCCAATGGATACTAGATCAGCCGATATTCCGTAGCCAAATCTCTGATGTCTAGTGCAGAGCTGAGCTGCCGGTATTGTGTCTGCACTCATTCATTGGAGCGCAATCCCATATTGAGGAGTAATCCACAGGGTGAGCAGTCAAAGCGAGCTCCCCTTCTTCACTCAGCCGAGCCTGACAAACTGAGGTGGCTGAGGGGATTTTTACAGCGCTCCCTCCTCTGCCTGACGGGTCAATGAGAGGTGGAAATAGACCGGAGCATTCGCGAGGTCCAGAAACTGGTTAACATTAGCACACATGTAGCGCACAATGTCATATTTCAGGGAGGTGCATGTCGGGGGAAAAAAAGGTTGCAGTGGGACGTGGTTGGAATTCTGATAGTTTGGCATTTGTTGTGTGCTCAGCAGAAAACACTGGGGGCCTCGCTGTGTGCATGAACGCGTGATGCATGCAAACGCATGCATACTTATCTCAAGACATATGGTAGACTGATTGACTTGTTCCGCATGCATCATTCATAATTCTGACTGTCTGAAAAGAGATACGTCCTTTGGGGGGAGGGAAATTCCCCACATCAGCACTCCGGCTGTAATTTCCCGCAACGCTCGGGACATGCCACAGTTGAATGGCAAGCTAAATTGCAGCAGGGCGCATTACCTCCGAAAAGGTGCCCCGCTCGTTCTCAGACAGGGCTATTAGCACTGGAGTGAGCCCAATGATGCGGCTGCCCCCAAGGAGCCCGCGAACAGGAAAGGCTGTAATGACGACAGTCACTAGCACTCTCCGTCTATTTCTGCTTCTGCTCAGCTGAGCTGCTAAATGCAAGACATCTATCAAACTGAATTTGTATGTCTGTATTTTTCCCCCCTAACTGATATCATATGGTAGATTCTATACCAAAACACATTTAGCTACTATTGCCCACGATGTTTTTGTCGTCATAGCTGTAATAGATATATTATACTATTTAGCGGGCTGCAATAGGAATTAATTGTCAAATTAGATAATTTGTTATGTTTAAATAGTTCCAACTGAATGAGCAAATCTTCAGGTGAATTGATTTAGTTTTTTAGCCTGCACAGTTTTGATCCATTCCATGCCGTATATCGCTGTGTATATATGTATAATTGCCGTTCACCAGGCAGCTGTTTAGAAAATAAGCATATCTTGAACGTTAGCTTGTGAGCAGCATTTTGCTGCTGATGAATGAAATATTTCTGGAGTGAAATATTGCATCTTATCTTTACCAGATGTACGGAAACCACATTCATGCAAATGAGTTGCTCTATATGTCCACAAATGAGAAAATAAAGCTCTTTGTTTCTATACTTTCTATAATAACTGAAACTATTTTATTTACCATAACGCTAAATTGAGAATTAGTCTGCCTTTTGTTAACAACTTGCAAATGCTACTGCAAGTTTTTAATGTTAAATCAGCCTGTTCCTTACTTTTTTTTCTTGTTTCGTATGACAATTTGACCAAAATACAGACAAAAACATTAATGGACATGCTAGTAAAATAATTTTTTTATAGTTTATCAATGGAAAACAACGTGCTCGTGTCGAAGAAGCCATCTCACCTTGCAGTGAATGGCACACCTGTCTTATCGCTATTACCCAGACACCCGGCGTTACAAACAACCTGTAATCCTTTTCAGAGCTGTAGAAATACACTGGTGCCACAGACCCATATCATTATTAACAGAGTGAGACAAGGAGCATCATACAGTTCATTACGCTTCTTTTTAAAAAATTTTTTTCGTTTCTAACATTTTCAGGTTTGTGGAAACTGAATCAATAGGACTCAAAATCTGTGGACATTGAG
>BMAF01002714.1:0-41927 GCA_014132575.2 Gasterosteus nipponicus | reverse complement strand
GGTAGACTTGTGGATGCCTCCATTAACTTGTAGTTCCGCAGTTACAGAGAGGTCCTCATTATATATGGTTGGTACCTTGGTTTTGAATGCATTTAATAGCACATTATGCTGTGTGTTGATTAATTGATACCTTTGCTTAATGTTTTTGGTTATTTGTTTTTTTAAGATTATAGTTGTATGTTTATATGATGTAAGAAAATAAATATCAATTGTGGCTTAAGCTGAATTACACACTTTTCTGTGCTCATTTGAAGAACAACAAAGCTTGTATCATTTCTTTATCGTTTTTTTTGCCCTTCTTTTTTGTAACACCAGCAGACGTTTTGACAAGACATAGAAGGATACGACTGATTAGATATTCAATAACATTAATGTCTCCATACAATTTCCAATTACGGGGCAGTTTAACTCTAATGTCAAAGGGGATAGGAGCAAAATATTTATTCAGTTGATACTGCACGGTTTACCAGATAGAAAAGGCTGAGAAAAGTCTCTCTGTGGTTTGGTCTCACAGCACTAAACAATTATTTCCACATCCAACAGGAGACAGTGACTAATGGCACATCTCTGGATCAGCTAAACATGTTTACAGAGTGTGACGACCGTGGAGTAGAGAGAGAGAGAGAGAGAGTGCAGCTTTACAACATGTTGGAAAGTTTATTATATGCCTTTTACAACACATATCACATATAGGCTCACATTTTAATAATATAAAAGTTCAGTGGGAAACAAACGTACTTGGGTCAAACGTATGATTATTTCCTCTTAATTAGGCTGATTAGAATTCTACAATAGCAATAAACAAGGAATCGAAATCTTCATTTACCTATAATACATTTTCGAAAGCCCGGCTACATATCAGGCCTCTAACAATTACCGAATGCGATACAGTTGAAATGTGTCCAAACGGGGCTCCGTACTTACGTCAGCTGTCAGGAGAGAAAGATGGCGGCCGCCTTGGCAAGAAGGGTGTCTGGTGTGTATCTACAATTTGATAATCATACACACTCTTTTCACTCTCCTCATTCCGTAAATATTCAGTAATTACGTCCGTCTTCTGATTTTGATAAATTATGTAGTTTGAAAGCAAAGATTACAGAAGGTTGCCGCAACTAGCATCAGTGCTAGCTAGGATTTCCACGTCTCGTCTCATGTGTTTTCGTGTTGTCCTTGTGCCGGACAGGGCTGCTGAGGCCGCTGTCGGTCTCCCTGTGCTCCAAGGCACCACGTCTCTGTAAGCTCTCCAGCCTCATCCAGCCCGTCTGCAGCTCTGCCGCAGCCCTCGCTCCTCTGCGGGCCGCAGCCTCTCTGACACCCCGGTACAGCATCCTACAACGGTAAAGGGCACGGAAGTATACCTGAGAATGATGCATTACGCCAAACCACCTCATTGTAACATGCGATGTCTATTGAAACAAATGTTTTGTTTTTTTGAGCGGGGGGGCTTTGCTCTATTTATGGGGAATCTTAATTCTATCATATTTTCTTTGTTTTTATGTTATGTTTTCGTGGCAACAGAATCAGTGTTAAAATTACATTCTGTGGATGTGCAAAAAAAGGTAATGCCTCCAAGTACAGCTGTACAATCAAAATGACATGACATTTGTATCTGGACTGAGCAAAAAACGGACTAAAATGCAACAAACTTAGTGTTCAGTTCTGATGAATTGTCCTGTAATTTCAGTGAATTGAACCTTTGTTTCATGAACAATTCTTCTGATTTATCTCTCTGCAGGTTATTGCCACTCATCCCAGGTCTGACTCAACAACCAAGCAGAAGTCTAACCTATTTCAGTCTGAAGAAGGGGAAGAGGAAGACCGTCAAATCCGTGACAGACCGCTTCATGAGGCTGCATTGTGACCTGTGGATCCGTCGCAAGGTATGTGTCATTAACCGTGAACTGCCAAATCCTTTTCTTTCACCTGACAAGTGCTTTCTATTTATTTATTTTTATAACTCAAGTGTATAAAATGCCATGGGTAGATAAAGATAGATAATGGGATAAAGAACATTCTGTAGGTGATTTTGAAGCACACGGACAGAATCCCTCAAATTTAAATGACATTAAGAGAGAACCTATTTTTGAGAAGAAATTGATTTACATTTTCCTATGGTGGTAGATTCTTGGTAGGTTTTGGGGGTTAAACATGACATATTTTGGTAAGATTACAGTTAATAACTTTTCCAATCTGTCCAGGCTGGATACAAGAAGAAGCTGTGGAAGAAGAGTCCTCCCCGACGTAAGCGTCTGAGGGAGCACGTATTCTGCAACAAAACACAGAGCAAGCTTTTGGATAAAATGACCACCTCTTTTTGGAAAAGGAGGAACTGGTTTGTCAACGATCCATACCTGAAATACCACAATAGGGTCAACCTCAAACTGTAATTTGCTTATTTATGTAAGTGAAGTTTTGTGTTGAAATGTAATGAGGCATATGTAATAAAATCATATCTTGATTTTTCCTTTACTTTTGAATGCTTTTAAGAGAACACAAAAAAGATCAACACACTCAAAGTTTACTTCATATTTAATGGCTCGATTTAAACATAAACCCAGTTAGAACAATGGTGAGAAACAAATCGACTATCATGTCACAACTTTGTTATTTATTTCACAATCAGGTTGAAATTTAAGCCATTTGATATTCTGGCCTGCCAGAAAGAAATGTTTGGGTAATTTAAGAGCGACCTCCTCGTGAATAAAGTCTTAAGGGTCTAGTTTATCAGTAAATAAGACTATAGGTATAGCCAACATGTGTATAGTCATTACATCTCATATTCTTTCTTCAAAGCAACCAAAAATGCTAAATTCTTCTATTCCTCTTAAGAAAAAAACATTTTTTCATACAAATTAATATCAAACGTCATGCAGTGTTGACTTTTAGTCTACGCACAAGTATACATATCTGCTACTTTGCAACATGTTTTTTTAAATTTTCTTTCACTTTGCATGAATTTTAGTAGAAGGAAACCCGCACTAACACTACTCACGTTGAAACACAATCTGACCTTTCCTTAAGGTTTTTACCATTAAAAGGACATTTTATGTGCATAACAAGTGTATCTACAACATCAGAGTCAATGATGTGTAAACAGCAGTTGTACCTGAGAAGCTTTTGTTTAAAACTTCAAATAACCCATATAAACACAGATACCATGATGGCAATGATAATTCTGTCCAACACCGTGATACTTTTTGTAAATTGGTTCTATGATTGAGGCTCAGTGAATTAAGAATATAATGAAAACAAAGTAACGCTATGCAATATTAACCTCCATGGAAGTTTGGGAACCTGCAATGAAATAAAGTAAAGCCTTAAAAATAAGTAGATTGTTGGGTTGAGTGTTCCTTAACAGCAGAACACTATACAGTGTTTTTTAAACATGAAGAAGAAAACATGTTAATATACAAGAAACAAAAACTCAGGTTATATCCTTTTCCTCTGCAGACTCAACGGAAATCTGTAGTAATTGGCCATAATTTGTCAATTAAATGACAAAATGTGTGTTAACGAACAGAAAAGTGGATTGTCCATACGATCTGCTTCACAAAGGACACCTGCAGTCGTGACTTAATAGCAAATGCTATTACTCGTTATAGAGTAGTTATTTCTTCAACACAGAAAGTAAGAAATAAGCAATAATAATATAATTATTTGTAATAATATTTTGCTACTGTTTTACTTTTAAAGTTGTTTCAGTGTCTTAAGGAAAATAACTTCATATTCTATTCATAGTGCAACATGATTGTTTAATGTGAACATAATTGTTATAGAAATACTTATATCATGATTTGAGACATTTTGTATTTTGATGTCTTTCTTTAATAGAGGTAAATAACAGAATATTATCTGACGCTGCTGTCTGACTTTTCTTTATTAAAAAGTTAGGTTGTCTCATCTTGGAATAGTTTTTTGGGTGATTCCTTCATGTGATAAAATAATAAGTGCAGAATTCAGCTGCTCACAGGGGTTTCTTGATATTGAATGGGGTAAAACCAGCCTTTTCTTTTGATCCTTGGCTTTTAACACATTCTTTAAGAGTGACCCCGTCACTCTCAATGCCTGCTTATTTATTCAGCAACAGTACATTCTGTTAAGTAAACAGCGTACTAAATTGGGAAGACACACATGCAATTGTCTACCCAAACCTGACATATAAAATGAATCAAATCAGAAAGATGAAGTACACAAAAACTGTACATAAATACATATTCAATAACCCTAAAACTCAAAATGTCTATCAGCGTAGAACCCATTCATTCGTACTATGTCAATGTCACAAATGTCATTGTTTTTGAATCATGAGCCATACACGATAAATAGAGGGGTCATCATAGGTCACTTTGGTAATACCTTATTCCAAAGCAAGGCTGCTTTAGTCATGTCGCTTTTGGCCATTTTGTATTTTTACTTCTTGCAGCAAAGGCAGCTGGAGTCGTCTTTAGGACAGTTTCACACGGCTTCATTGTTCGTAGAACGAGCACTTCTGGATCTTGTGAGAGGCCTTGAGACTCTAAGAGGAGGCTGAAGGGAAGCATACAAGCAAAAGGTTACCAACAGAGTTATAATGAGTTGCACAATATTTAAAGCATGCCCACATTATATTGGATTTTTCCTATTGTCAACAAATCCAGAGGTCACCAAAACTAATGGGTTAGTTTGTCTCTAGAGACTTTCTTTCCTCCACAGTCCGTCTGTAAATGAATTGTCTCAGGTCACATTTGTTTTAACACATTTCTTTTCTTTTTTAAGTAACACATACACAACGTGAGCCTATGGCACAGTTAAATAGGTTCTATCAGTCTTCAGCTAGATAGACAATCCCTATTTATTGGATCAATGTATTTCTTTTTTTTCTTTGTGGGATTTGCTGAGTATGAATATACTTCATTCAGCATCACCGTGTCAAAGAGACTGATATTAGATGTTGACATTTGTGAATGAATAAATCCAGGGACTGATTATGCAGAATCATTTCCATAAATGTCAAGGCTGAAATACACTGCAAGGCAATCCACGTCAACGTGTCGACCATTTCCCAAACAAGTGAGCAATTGCAATCATGCAAGCAAAGGAACACACATTCATTGGAACTAAACCACTATTCCACTAAGATCTCAACGCATCCAACTCTCCACTATTCCAGAAGTACTGAACCATGATGAATTATTCAAATAAACAGCAGCAGAAATTAGTGAATCAATGAGAAAATCTGCACTCTGAAAGGCCCGTTAGAAGCAGCTGAGCAGCCAACAGTGATGAGGCAGAATACCTCAGGAGCCTTCTTCTTAAACAGCCTGAGCTGTGGCGAGCCTGATGCTACCTGCACCTCTTTCCCCACCTGCTCAGGCTGCTCCGGAGCCGGAGGAGAGGCAGGTGGAGAGGGTGTGGAAGGTGGGGAGGACTGCGGTGTCAGCGAGGGCATTACGGGGGATTCAGACTCAGAAGGTAAAAATGTCTGGGACAGCGGGCACTTGGAGTCCCACTCTTCCAAACCCAACATCTCATACTCAGTCATGTCAAAATCCTGTCCTGTATTGTGAACAAAACGTTGATGGAAGGGATGAATAACACGTCTCTTGTCTATTTAATTCAAAGAAAAAACACTTAGTATAACTGCAATAGAATGGCACGTTTGGTCAAGGCGTTTGTGAAAGTTCATATCATGTTGCACTCTGCAAACCGCAGAGCTGAGGCCAATCAGGAAGTCAAGATTAGCCGGGGCCTATTTGTTGCGGCACAAACAAGCCCAATAAGCCTGTTGTCTTATAAGCATGTGCAGACTTATGTGCACTCAGGCAAACTTTTACATTATGTAACACAATGACAGCAGAAGGTTAAAGGAAATATTGTTTTATTGTTTCTAATAGTTGTCCAAAAACTATAAAAATGGCCACTGTAGTTTATTTTGAGTCACTTACGCAACGCTGCTGCCATAAATACTGACTATTACCAAAACAGCTGCTGAATAAATTCCCTGTTCAGGCAATGACTCCTAAAAACTACAATTGTTAATTGAAATAACCAACTATTTAAAAATAAAATGAATTTTATTACCTGTTTTTGATCTAAATGTTCATTGGAGCCAATGGGTTTGAGAGATAAACAAAAATGTGGCTTGTTCATGGGATTAATAATAAAGAATAGCACCGTAAATTAGTGGTTACACATGGTGGTTTATGCTAAAAATAGATTGTCCACAGGAGACAGGAAGCACATAGGAAGTACATGTGCAGAAGGGGGAAAGCATCCCTCCATTCTAGCATCAACCATCTATAACTGCATCTAGGCAAAAAAAAAAAAAAATCCTCATTTGTTAAAAAGAAAATTAAACTCTGCTAATATTTCAGTTCACTGCAAGCAGTCTTTTCTTAATATAACGCCTACATTTAACAAAGCAATAATTATCAGATGAAAAACAAACAAACAACTGTTTCCACATGATGTTGGAGAAGGAACAAGTCCCCCCAGCTCCATGTTAGTGGTATCACAGGCAGGCCAGTGAGGCCGGACCGGCTCCAAACAGGAAGGCAGGTCTAAAGTCGGGGGCCACTCAGGAAAGTAGAGGTCCTGATATCTGCCAGCTTGATCGCGCTCGAACAGGAAGACAAACCAGCCCCCACTATCATCATATTCTCAACACCACAACGCCCCTACAACACTGGCTGGTGCTGCGCTGGCCGCAGTGACGTCTGCTCACCCTTGTTGCAGCTCTCCGACTTGCTGCGCATCATAGACCTGGTCCTCTGAGGTGCTGCAGCGGGCTGCGTGGGGCCGGCGCCGGTGTTCACAGGGTCCGACTGATAGGCGGACAGATCCTGCATGCTGAAGCTCCTCAGTCGATCCGACAGGACCCCTTGGCTCTAGAACAGGTTACACCAGATGCTCGTGTTTAGCAGCCACGAGGGACAGTTACAGCAGAGATCACCTTTAAACCGACTGACTAAAAAAGTAATAGAATCCCAATTTGTTTTGTGAACAGCAAACGGCACGACAGGCTTGTTATCCATATATGACGTGACCTTCTTTACCCCCCCAGGTCCATAGAAAAGACAAATATCTAAAGTCTGCATTACCTTTGTTGCAGCCAAAACTGCAGCTGACGCAGCAACATTCAGGCCCTTCCTCCCAAAATGCACAAGTGTGTCATAGCTTTTGTCCTTTGCTTGGCAGATGTACTCATCGATGTCCTGAAAAAACGACACAAAAATAAATGATTGTGTCTTTTTATATCATCATCATCATGTCGTAAGCGTTGTTCTGACAAGTGTTTCTTATATTGCTGCGTGCGTTTCCTGACTCAGAGGAAAATGGAAAAGAGAAAGGGAGGAACGCCGTGACACTTCCTCCCTCCTGTCCTGCTTACACATTTTCAGCGGCTAAAGTGGAAAACAGAATTGGCACACAGGCCGCTCTGTTCTCTAGACAGCTGCTCGGCTCAAATTCTATTAGTCACCAAACCATGCAGACTAACTTACAGTCAATATTATCACCAAAGCCTTTCCTTGAACTGCATAAGGAAGAACAAGGAGAGAGCCACAAAAGGACGGGTTTTCACCTTTTCTTTTGAGGAAAGCGTGGGATGAACTAATTTCCTGTATAGCACACTGGAGCCTTTAGTGTAAGGGGACAGCAGCCACACCACAAAGGCTATCTTCAGCTCATAGTAGAAAGGAATCCTGCAATAAATACACAAAGTGATGAATCCGCTGGTACTAAAAGCATTGAAAAAAACAAAAAAGGGTTTATATGCCAGTGACAAAATGTAACATGTGACATGAAAGGTTTACTACATTAAATATCTGTGGTCACTTACCAACAAAGAAACATATCCGTAAACACTTCCACAGCAGTGAATAGGGCAAATATGATCCAGTACATCATCCATTTCACCTAAAATGTAAGATAGGTAAAGTACCTCCTCTCAACACCTTGCAAAATTGTATCTCCCAACTATAAAATGCGAATAATATACTCACGTATTCTTTCACATCTTTTGACTTCACAGCTTTATAAGAGTAGTACGCTGGATATAGAGTCCCAAAAACAATTCTGGAAGACAGGAAATGTGTCCATCAACTGCAGACCCCGACCATTTGATGCAGTCCAACAGATATTATTAAAGTGCATGAAAAAGATTTTAAACATGATAAATCTTGGTTATGGAAGGTAAAGGCTACACAGATATTTTTAAACCAGGCGTTTAAAGAGATAACTAAATATCATTGTTGTTGTTGTATATTATTAATCATGGACGCCTAACGTAACTGATGGGCAGCTTATGGCTGGAGGTCAATGTAAAACAGAAAAGGAACAACACATGTGTAAATTGATTAATGCTGGGTTAGATTGTGCGCTGGCTGGTTCAGCCAAACAATCTGTCCCTGTGCTTCACCTCAAGACACGAGTTAAAATTATCTTCCTTGTGTTTTCTTCAAATGTATTTTCGTGCGTGGGACACCTGTGCTGCTGGGTGACCCTGCAGAGACAGGACCAAGTCGAAGTGCCACAGCAACAGCTGAGAGAGCCACCTGATCAAATTACCCACCCACATCATGTTGCACCTCTCCGGCCTGAGTGTGCTCCAACAGAGTTAAGAAACACAAGGACACTAAAAATAAACAGATCACCCGCGGGAGATGCAAGTAAACATTTTTCGTTGGACTCCAGAATGATCCACAGGGCCACGTTGTGAGCAGGCTGAAGCGGTTCTCTGTAACAAGATCTCCTATATTCTAAATTGAATTGGCTCACTATTTTGAGTTTTGGCCTGCTGTTGGTGTAGGCTCCACATGCTCGGCAATGGAGCAGATTCATACTTTGAGCAGGTAAAAATAACCACAACTTAAATGCCGCTCTATGTTTAATCATTTCAATTCAAAGCTCGAGGAGAACACATCGGCAAACACGCACAAATGTCATACTACAGGAACATCTTGCATTGTAACTTGAGAAGGCTGACCAAGCCCTTTTGTTTTGTTTCCCCAATATGGGTCATCAACAGGGATTAGACGTCCACTTGAGCATCGCTCCTTTTGTTCAGTCACCTCGCTGCTCAGTGACATTTAGCTTTTCTGGGAGTGAAAGACGTCTTTGATCATATTACCATTTCATGGATGACAGTGGATTATTCAGCCAATCACGTCCCCTCTTTGTCTGTGATTACTTATAGGCAGCGGATGAACCTAAAGGGTGTCAGGCTGCTGAGCTGCGTTCAAACAAACAGTCCACACAGGCCTCGCTCAGCATTCCGTCTGCTGGAATGGCAAAGGACAATCCTGTTGAATTTAGACTATTTTTCAAAAGCAAAAAAAAAAAAAAAAAGATCGGACGTGTTCTGCACGCGCTGCCGTCTGATTCCGATTCAATATTGGACAATCAGCGGGGGCGTGCAAAGCGCGCCGCTCAGCGCGCCGTCAACGGGCGGCTCAAATAATCGCGAAACCCCGATAATAACAATTTATTATTAATCTACGTGAAGAGAAAAGGTAGGGGAGGAAAAAAAAACGACTTACACCACAAGTCTCGAGATGATCCAGGAGACCATTGCGCTGGAAATGCGACGGGACGCGCCGCTCTGCAGGGAGGAGTTTCCTCCAGATGACAGACGCGTTCGGGCGCGTTCTGGCGGCCGCTTCTGGACGCGCACCGCGCACCGGCGTGATGCGCGGGAGCGAGGAGGAGGAACTCATATCCATAGATGGCGGTGTTGCATTGCACACAGATACTCGGCGTGCGTCTGGTTTAAGGCGTGTGAGGAGATGTGACGTGATCGGGAGCGTGAACCGGTTGGTTTGGAGGCAAATATGTTAATAATATGTTTAGAAATATGTATCACGTGGGAAGGGCTGAAAGTCATTTCATCACCGATGATCATTTTTTTATTTAGTAGAATACCACAATTTCCTAAACCCAAGTGATGTCCAACTTCTGGTGCTACGTGTCATAATAAAGCTCAATATAATTTACTAGAATAATAGGACTTTTAATGGGAATGAAATCTCTGGGCCCTCCATGGACCACCATGGTGCATTAGAGCAATGGTACCTTTGTCCAGCCCTTGTCCCACATACTGAGGCCCGAGGAAAGAGGCCTGGCTTTGTACAACAACGGCTGCTGAGGGCGTGCTGGAACCAGTGAAATTCAATCCGTTTCTGTGTGTGTTGAAGCCAAGAATTATATGGTAAAAAAAGGGGTAACTGAAATGCCTTCTTAAAAAGTACTCCACGTATCAATGTATTATTAAGGCCGCAGGTCAATTACTTGACAGTTTTTGAGTTATACGTCCAGTACCAGTTTTTTGCTAGTCCGCTATTTATGAAGAGCGAGCAGGGAGCTTCATCTGCTGGATTGTTCAGTTTCTAACCAGTTGAGCAGGCTGTTGCAAGGCAGCAGGTTCAGATTTCCCCAAAGCTTGCGGTTAGATAAAGCGTATAAATGTATAATTAAGTAATTGCTTAAAGCAGAAACAGTTGTAACAGAGTTTGATTATTGGCAACTTTTGATCTTAAAAGTTTATTTCCTTATTTTGTTTCCAAATCCACATAGAAAACCTATACTCACAATACTTCCACAATACATAGATTCTGTACTAACCAACCCTTCAACTTCCTCTGCATCGTCTCTGCTGAGAAGAAACTCAATCGGGATACAAAGTCAGAATAAATGTTAATGCAAAGGAAATGGGTTAGGGTGGTCAGTGTGCATTTTTCATATGATTTCACTTAAGATGTATGAGCAGATAACGAATAGACACATATTGAGTGTACAGACCGTCAAAAGGAGAAATCCACCATATCTAGTGTCTCGGATCATGTAGGCTAGTTATCAGTAAACGAAACAGCTGTTCCATACAAAACGGATCCAAAACAGAATAGACCAACTGCTGAGTAGTGATCGAGGGCATGTATTAAGTGCAGGGTAGTTATTTAATCGCTTGTTTAGATCATAAACCTAAGTACGTCCATCACCATTCCATAACTTAGGACAGAAGATATGATGAAGCACTATAGGCACAGCAGGCTTTTCATACTTACATTATATACACTTTCAAAAACCTTCTGTTGACTTTGGAAAATAAAGACTTACCAAGGGTACACCCCCGATAATAAAAAGTCACAAAGCAAAAACACTTTTTTCTATCCGAGTAGAGCGAATGTTCTATAAAAAAAACCTTTATCTGCCGTAGCACAAATCCCAAATGATTATGTGAAATAATAATAAAATGAAGCTTGGAGGATGTTCAGCACTGCAAAACCCAGCACCAGAATTGTCCTTATTGGAGTGAGTAAACCGCCTTTGACGGATCAGTGGCAGTTCACCTTAGCTCCTCAGAGCTGCCAATCTTGACTGCATTGCTTCAATGTCCTCCTCTGACTCGTCCTCTGAAGCTGCAGCAGCTGCAGCGGGCTGTATTTCAGGCAGGGCGTCTGTGACTTTGCTTGGCGCTTTGCCAAGGGCACCTATCAAGGCAAACAGAACCATGAAGCAGCACGTTCGGTATTGGGAGTTAGCAGAGTAATGCAAATGTGATTCAGACAGAAGTCTAAAACCGTGAAACAGAATAGGTTGAATACGAATTAATTATTAAGTCTCTTCACCTGCTGTGATGTCGAAGAGGATCTTGTCAACTTCCTCCTCTGCCGCCTCCTCCATCTCCTCTCCATCTTCCATGCTCTCAAATGTGTCTTCCAGCATTTCCTCAATGATACCAGCCTGAAAGATCAACACGTACACACAAAGCCATTGCTTAGCAACTCTTTCTTGTGAGGAATTAATGGTTGGAGGGCGGTCGGAGTACGCTACAGCGTTCCATTGACTTCATTGTGTCTATTTGTGTTAGACACTGCTGCTGACCTTCATCATCTCCTTTGATAGTTCCCTCATGGTAGCCTGGATTTCTGGGATTTTGACAAGGTTCTGCATGGCTTTCATCACCTCTGTGCTCTTCTGCAGGGACCCAGCGACACGAACTAAAGCTAAAAGTATTTAAAAAAAAACATACATTCCCTTCACACATAGTTCAGTGTAGAACAGAACGCTTAAAGTACATGATGAAACAGTAAACAACATTTGAGATACAATGACTTTAAATATTCCTATGTTCAAGCACTCCAAAGCTCACCAAGCTGATTCTTCATGCTGAGCTGCACTGAGTTCATTTGGGCTTTGGAGGCGTACAGCTTTGTGACAGCTCGTTTTGACTGGATCATCTCCTTTGCGAGGACCACACACACGTCCCTCTGGCCCCTTTTGGCAGCGTCTTTGATGGATCTTTTCACTTTTTCTTCTTCCCTTTGAATATCTGAGGGAAAAGGAAATGACAAATGCTATTACCACCAACACAAAGTGAAAAGATATAATTATAGTTAATTGCATGTTGTGTATAATTAAATCATGCAACACGATAGATGTGTGCCAGCAAAAGTACTGGTCATAGTGCAGTCATTTATAATGTTGTACTAGAATCCATGGATTGAACAATTTTCAGGCTAATAAACAGAGTCAGTTGTCAGTTCAAACGTGTTTTAGGATTTATTCAAATTCAAATCGCCCCTTTTTTGCTTCGACATTCAAATGGAAAATAATGAGATTATATCGCCCCTTTATTTTCCGATAGTTAAAATGACACACTATTGATGAAATAACATTATAAACGTCAAGTCCGTTGATGTTCAATGGTTGTGTCAAATGTTGACTGTATCTTACCTCGAATTTGTCTGTCAATCACTCTCATTTCCTTCCTGATTTTTTGAGACCACTCAGTCACCTGAAAGTACACAATAACACAACCTGAGTTAACATTGCTCGTTAAAGTAAGTGTGATACGCTCTTTAACATAGCGTTACATGTACTATAGACTAAAGCAATGTACACCATTTTTAACAGATCCCGATGTCAGCTCCGTTAAAGCGAACACGATCACTCTTTGTTTACATTTGAGCCACAAACAGCGGAGTTTCAGAATGTATGCTAGCTGGCTAGCTCAGCACAGAAATCAAAATCCGATGGACGAATCGCTTATTAGCGCCTAGCAAGAAGCGTACACGGCTAAATACTGTAATAACAATGCGGGTTATCGCGGGTGCTTTTACAGGGACCATTAATTTGCTATTTTACGAGACTTAACAGCAGCGTTTCGGTTAGCAAGAAGTAGCAACAGATTGGGCGAAGTACGCGGAGTTAAACTGACAGCTCGCTGTTAGCGGGGACAGAGAAAGGCGCAGTCGTTGTTGTCCTAGAAGAGACAGACCCCTCAAAGACAGCGCTGGTCTTCAACAGCCAGTACTCACCATCTCTTTGGGGGATCTGTCTGATGTTTTGCCGAACAGTCCCATTTTTACTACTTGGTTAAATGTCAAGCTAACCGACTTGACTAACACTAGCTAGCTAGCTGGCTCTGCCTGTTGGAACAGCACTTCCGGTTCTGGGCTTCCTCGGGCTGAGTACGAATATGAGGGAACGTTCAGTCCTCATCTAGGAAACAAGTGTCCTAGTGAGGATACAATGGAAGCAGGCACATCAACACAACTATTTGACTGTGATAAACCCTTTTAGAATGAATTTACATAAAATATATCAAGTGCATTTGATGATCAGTCAAAACCGTATTTGTGAGTAATCATACATATGACGTTACAGACAGGATATATGTATATACATTGTGTTTGTTGGAGTAATCAAAATGAAATATATCTGTCCGCGAAGGTATCTCAAAGTTATTTGTGAAAAACACAAAGTTATAATTTCTTTAACTTGAGTTTAATAGTTGCTATTCCTTTTGAGATAATGGCTGTAAGATGTCTATTTTAGTGAAATAATCCATATGATTAAGTTTAATCATATTTCATATGGGATTCTTTAAACTAAGCTAAAAAAAAGTTGTTATTGATTACAACTACCCAACAGCATTTTAAGTATTGGCTCTACCGCAACTTCCATTAAGATACTTGTTCCACCTTAATAATAATAGTAATAGTAATGGAATATTATTATATAGTACATAGTAGCACATTACTGCTTTTCCTACTTTAAGTATTTGTTTCCTAATAATACGTATGTGCCATTATTTAACTCGCTTGACTTTTTACTCAGCTGTATTAGTTTTCACCATGAGGGTAATTTTATGAATTTGGATGCAATGCTAAATTAAAGCACCAGCCTATAATGCTGGTGGTTTATTTGGCTTATTCTTTCCTCGTATTAGTTACTACATATAACACCTGAAATGACATATTCATTATATGGCTTGACCCCACCTCTGTCCCCGGTGTGGGAGTTTCCCTTTCCGTAGCCTTTCAGACAGACAGCTCGTAAGCTCCATATATATGTGCAACGCCACTTTTACAGACACAACTGCCACGTGCACTCATGCGTCCTAAAGCACGTGATGCTCTTTCTTGACAGCCTAAATTGAGGGCGAACATCGCCGTAACGGGACTGCTCGTCCGACCGACTGTGACGTAATCCGCTGTCTTTTTCTGGGACTTCTTTTTTTCTGATATCGATGGCTGTTTCCACCAATCACAGAGGTGCAATGGGCGTGACAAGACCAATCGCAGACGTGCGGAGGCGGGCTTTCAGAAAACGCGTCTGTCGCAGCCAGCAGCCGCTGGTTTAAGGTGAGGGACCACCGAAGGGAGGGAGAACCCGGCGTGGACATCATCGCCCCCTGGGATTAACTACTCTGAATGAGTTTTCTATAAACAGCTCGATTTACATAACAGCTTGTAATCTAGTTAATACTCCCCCAGCTAGCTTCCTCGTAGTTTTTCTCAGAGCAGAGGATACATTTAATTACAATTTGTTTAGGAATAGACCGTTCTATGTAACAGCTGTGGGGGACAAGAGCTGCAGTTCAGAGCGCTCACCATGTCAGTGGTCGGGATCGATGTGGGTTATCAAAACTGTCACATCGGCGTGGCCAGGAGCGGTGGCATCGAAACCATCACCAACGAGTACAGTGACCGATGCACACCGTGAGTATGAACGTCATCGTCAGCGTGGAAAGATGTGGTCTGTTACGCAATGATCGGCGATGGGGTGTGTAGAGGCAGCAAAGAGAGGCGGTGTGATGCGCGTTCATTCATCATAAATCATCATCAGTCGAAGGAGGTCAAACAGACAGTTGGCATGTCTCCTGGTACCCGAAAGTTGACGGAGATGAGCAACTCAAAGCAATCAGGATGTTTTCTAGAGGACGTGAAGGGCTGAATGCTGTAAAGGAAAATAAATGTGTGTTTTGATATGACATGTCTGCCAAATAGCGACATTATACTGAAGGACCAGCCCAGAATCAACAGGGCATTAACGGTGTATATCGTTTTTGTGGAAATGGAAATGGAACTAATACTAATACTACAACACATTTTCATGAAAGTAAGGAGACAGCCCGGAGATGTACTCCAGTCGGCATCCTGCAAACAAGGATGTGCAGCTGAAAAAAGGAGGATGAGCATCACACCTTTGAGTGAATGGGGTGATGTTTGTGGCAAGGGGACACTGAGGAGAGACTTGTCACTGTCACCCAGTTTAAAATGGATCCCTCAACCTTGTATGACTAGACACATTTATCTCTGTCTTTAAAGAAGAAGGTCTGTCTGCTAAAATACATGAGTTATATGAGTTAGGGAGGGTTTCTTTTCCTACAGAATGAGCTCATATTTGAAGATGAACTGTTCTGTCTCACTGCCCTAGTTTGTGGTTCTTCCTCAGACTCCCTTGTGAAAATTCCTAAATTGAAATGTCTCAGCGCTCGACATTTGATTCTGTCTGCGTCAATTAGAGTTCTTCCCGTTTGCCACATCCGGTATTATTTTTGCTCTACCTAATTTGCTGATACATTTGTCTTCCATCAAGGGCTTGTGTATCTTTGGCCTCCAAAAACCGCATGATTGGAAATGCTGCCAAGAGTCAAGTAAGATCATCCATGGCAGTTTGTCTAAACTGTAATAAATCCAACATAACACTGAAACGATGAAATACGTTAAAATAAATACATTGTCCTAATGATGTTCACATTTACAAAATATACTGTTTGCACTGAGTGTCTTCTTATTTCAGATGACAACAAACTTCAAAAATACAGTTCATGGATTCAAAAAGTTCCACGGCAGAGCGTTCGATGACCCGTTCGTCCAAGCGGAAAAACCCAAACTGCCTTACAGCTTACATAAACTGCCCAATGGAAACGCTGGAGTTAAGGTAAATTACTGTACAACCTTCCAGCATGTTTCTTTTCCCTCTTTCTTTCTGACCCCGACCCTTCTTACGCTCAGATGTTTTTGGAACTCATTGACTGTGTGCCTAATGTACCTTGTAATTGTATCATGTCAACAGGTGCGTTATTTGGATGAGGACAAAGTGTTCACGGTGGAGCAGATCACAGGGATGCTGCTCACCAAGCTGAAGGAGACGTCAGAGAGCGCCCTGAAGAAGCCCGTGGTGGACTGCGTCATCTCTGTGAGTGAGAAAAACCATCAGCGCAACGCTCAAAGTGTGTCAATGATACATGTGGAGTTCTGTGCTGTTGTGTTCTACAGGTCCCGAGTTTCTTCACCGATGCTGAAAGGCGATCGGTGTTCGATGCAAGTCAAATAGCGGGGCTGAACTGTTTACGTCTCATCAACGACACCACTGCAGGTCAGTGTTTTCATCACGGTGACATTTTATTTTTAATGGGTGCAATGGACATTTTCTTTGCGTGTCCAGCTTTGGGAATTTCATGAATCCTTCACGAAGTTTCTATTGAGTTTTTAATATTTTTGGTCTATTCGTATTCACATTCACAGTGGCTTTGGCCTACGGGATCTATAAGCAGGACCTTCCTACTTCCGGAAGAGAGGCCAAGAAACGTGGTATTTGTTGACATGGGACATGCGTCCTTCCAGGTCTCCCTCACTGCCTTCCACAAAGGCAAACTCAAGGTCAGCCTTCCGCCCGCTGCAATTCACAGGTTACACCCGCAGCTGTTGAACCCCACTCAGCGTTCGATTCTGCCCCGTCAGGTCCTCGCCACGGCGTTCGACCTCCACCTTGGCGGGCGCAATTTTGACGAGGCACTGGTGGATTTCTTCTGCGAGGAGTTTAAAAGCAAGTACAAGCTAAATGTGAGGGAGAACCCGAGGGCTCTGCTGCGGCTGCACCAGGAGTGTGAGAAACTGAAGAAGCTAATGAGCGCCACCTCCTCCGATCTGCCTCTGAACATCGAGTGCTTCATGAATGACATCGATGTTTCCAGCAGGATGAACAGGCACAACTTGGAACTTTTACCCCTTAATTGTGCATCTCTTTGGTGGAAAATCTACCATTAGAAATTCACGTTTCTTCCTCACTTGCAACCTACAGGGGCCAGTTTGAAGACATGACTGCTCAATATCTGATGAGAGTGGAGACGCCACTGAAAGCAGTCCTTGAGCAGTCAAGTATGTGCCGCAAATGAACTTCTGAGGGTGTATTTCTCTGATACTGTGTAGAGTAAGAATCTACTCCGTCCTGCGTGTTTGGTGAGCAGAGCTGAGTCGGGATGATGTCTACGCTGTGGAGATAGTTGGAGGAGCCACAAGAATCCCAGCGGTCAAAGAGAGGATCGCAAAGTTTTTCGGCAAAGACATCAGCACCACGCTCAATGCAGACGAAGCGGTCGCCAGAGGCTGTGCACTTCAGGTACGACTTGTCCCCCGACACTAACGGATTGTGTTTTCCAGTTTCCTGTAACTCGTATAGTGCAGTTAATGTGCACGTGTGAATTGAGTGACATGTGCGGTTTGTTTTTGGTGTAGTGTGCCATTCTGTCTCCAGCATTTAAGGTGCGGGAGTTCTCCATCATTGACGTGGTTCCCTTTCCCATTACTCTCCGCTGGAAAACACCAACAGAGGATGCACTGGGGTAGATAAATGTTGACTTACTTTTTAATCATCGTGCATGGCAAAGCCAATACATCTGTCTTTGTTCTTTCTAACCCTAACCCCTAACCCTAACCCTGGGAAATCAAGCTTGGTCAGCTCGTGGTTTTAACAGCCCGACGGAGCTTTTTTCCCACCTTACTGTATTTTTGTCACAGTGAGTGCGAGGTGTTCAGCAAGAATCACGCTGCTCCATTTTCCAAAGTCATCACCTTTCACAAGAAGGAGCCCTTTGACCTTGAAGCCTTCTACAGCTGCCCTCAAGAGCTCCCCTACCCAGACCACAGGATAGGTAACTCTGCTCATCCTCCCCTCCCCTACGTTTTTATGGACGGCCCACGAGGGGTGGCTGAGTTCTAATGAGCCAGTCAAACAAATGGTTGTGGCGGGAGGAAAGTTGGGGGTGGGGCTTGGGGGGGCTCTTCTGTCTCTTCGGGGCATATGTTGAGGGCGTTTAATTGAAGCTTTATATCAAACTACTCCTTTTGTTCATCCATCTGCCACCAGGATGTTTCTCCGTACAGAATGTGGCTCCGCAGCCTGATGGAGAAAGCTCTAAAGTGAAGGTGAAAGTGCGCGTTAACGTCCATGGCATCTTCAGCGTGTCCAGCGCCTCTCTGATTGAAAAACAGAAAGGGGAGGACATGCAAATCGACTCGGAGCCGATGGTGCAGACCGAAGGCGGAGCAGAGGAACAGGTGCTTCTTTTAGTGCAATCGAGGAAATATGTATAATTCCTTTGCATTTGTCTAATTGCTTTTTTTATAGTTACAACTCAAATACAAAATATTTTGTTGTAACGGACCAGGGACTTTGATGAAATAGCTGAATGTTGTGTCTCAGACCAAAATGCAGGTGGACCAGGAAGGCCAAGGTCAGGGGGACCAGCAGAACGAGGACAACGGTTCCAACACTAAGGTCAGCTGGACATTTGTTTTGATTCCATGGCAGTATCCTGTGTTGATGTGCAGCTATGAGAAGTCTTTTCTGGTTTCCAAATCCAGGATTGGGCGTGTGGGGAAAAGACGGACGCAGCAGCAGTAGCAGCAGGAGGGAGCAACCCCAGAGTCCAAGTGAAAAGTACCGAGCTGCCCGTGGTGGCCAACAACATCCGACAGCTTGACCGTGACGTCCTCAAAGACTTTGTGGATTGTGAGGTGAGTGCTCCGTCCTGCCTCCGGAAAAGCCGAGGCCCGATTGAAATGCTTCCTACCGGCGCACTAATGGAGGGAAGTGTTCTGTACTCTTTGTGTTGTGGACAGGGATGGTTTCCCAAGGTGACACTTTATGTGTGGGTCAATAAGACTTTTGTTTATCTTTTGGCTCAAGGCTTGAAATCCTTTTTTTCCAACCAGCTACAATGACAGTTGGTTTTGTGTTCATTCAACTGAACTTCTTTTTTGCTGTTATGGGACATTTTTTTGTCTTTTATTCTCACAGCACCAGATGATCATCCAGGACAAATTTGTCAAAGAGCTCAATGATGCCAAAAATGCGGTTGAGGAGTACGTATACGAACTTCGGGACAAACTTTGTGGGATCTATGAAAAGTATATCACGCTGGATGTGAGCGCTGCTTTTTTTAAACATATTTTTGATGTACCAAGCAAGTTTTCTATATCTGTATTTACCTAAAATTGTTTTGATGTCTGGCCATTAATAACAGGACAGTAACCGGCTGACACTGATGCTGGAGGACACAGAGAACTGGCTGTATGAGGAGGGAGAGGACCAACCCAAACACGTCTATGAGGAGAAGCTGGATGCCCTCAAGGTTTCTTTTATTCATTCATTATTCCTATTGTTTTATCTGCAATTTTAATTAACTACAACAAAGAAAGCTGAATCAACTGCCTGGGCTCGACTGAGGTAAAGAGGTGAAAGTTGAGGTTAAAGTGAGTCTACATTTGCGTGTAATTCTGTTGCTCCAGACGTTGGGTCAACCCATTCAGGATCGGCACAGAGAGCACGAGGACCGGCCGAGGGCTTTTGAAGAGCTGGGAAAGAAAATACAACTCTGTATAAAGTTTGTCGATTCCTATAAACAGAAGGTAAATCTTACACGTCTTTAATAATTGACTAATAATACAAATTGCGAGAGGAATTGTAATGTCTTTCACCTGTGTGATATTTAAGACTCTGGTCTGCACACTCTCTGCACACTGCTTTTTTCGGTTTGGTTTCAGTGACACCTACTGAAAATGTTTTGGATTTGTAACTTTTGTAATTTCCTTCACAAATCGTCCCCCAGGATGAGCAATACCTGCAGCTGAGTGCAGAGGAAATGATCGCTGCGGAGAGGTGTGTGAGTGACAGCATGGTTTGGATGAACAGCAGGATGAACGCACAGAGCAAACTTGGCATTACTCAAGACCCCGTTGTCAAAGTGGCAGACATCATCGGCAAAATACAGGTATGTGACTGACTTTTTAAAATGTAACTACGGAGTTAATTAGCAGTGTGTTTCTTTCGCCAACGAGTCCATGCTTGTTAATCACCAGGAACTGGAGGATGCGTGTAACCCATTGATGAACAGCCAAAAACCCACCGTGGAGGAGGCAGCTGAAGTGATTGA
This sequence comes from Gasterosteus nipponicus, assembly GCA_014132575.2. Taxonomy (NCBI): domain Eukaryota; kingdom Metazoa; phylum Chordata; class Actinopteri; order Perciformes; family Gasterosteidae; genus Gasterosteus; species Gasterosteus nipponicus. The sequence continues at coordinate 21,445 of BMAF01002714.1, read as the reverse complement.
CCAAAGCAGTGCGGCTCACAATGGCCCTGCAGAGAAGCAAGCGGCAGCAGGAGGGCAGGGAGACGTAAAGGGAAGCCAGCAGGCAACGCGCGGCACGAAAGAGATGGAGGTGAACTGAGACCGGTGCCTGAGAAGCAAACTCCTAAATCATCCCTGCGTTTACCACAGCTGACCGTTTAGACCGTAGGAACGTCAACTGTTTCAATCGACTGTTTCCCAATCGTCACCGGCTACTTCTGTGGATTTGGGACTTTTTGTTTTATTGTTTCAATCAGTATTTGCGTCAATGGTGTGCTTTACTCCCTCAAAGATTTTACATACTTAATAAATGAAAGAATGATGCAATAGTTGAAACTCTGAATCTGATGGTACACTGTTTCCTTCGTGCCACACAGGAAGGATCCTTGTCTTCGCGTTCCGTGTGTCTCATATGAACCCAGTATCGACAGTAAATCTTTCCCTTTTAAAAAGGAATGTTGTATGCAATGATCCAACTTATACATATTTGTGTCTAATGAGCTTGAAATGATGTCCATGTCTTTAAAAGCTGTAAATACTATTTAAGTAAATTAAAGCGGCCAGCGTATATAAAATATTCATGAAGAACATATTCCTAGTAGACTAGTGTTTGAGAAACACCAAATGTCTTTATTAGGCGATTGGTTTCTTTTTGGTTTTCTGGCATTTTCCACATTTAAATAAAGAGATTCTGGACTGTAACACCCGGTACTACGTCTGCTCCTTCTTCTACACAGTTACCTGATTTGCAATAATACAAAATAAGAGGCACCCTCTCATAAGGCTGCTCAAAAAACTATACAGTAGGTTCATTTTTTACTGTTCTGAAGAATCTAAAGATCAAACTGAACGTCTCTGATGACACAGGTGCCATCCTTTTAATTGTGCAGGTAAAATTACAATTTAAAGGATAATGTGTATGGAGCTCTGAAGTGAATTAATACATTGGAAATGAATGAATGAATAAGGTGAATAACAACAGATGAAGTGTTCAATAAAAAGAAACTATTAATAGAATACACTGTCTAGATTCTTATTTAATTTAAGCAGTTTTATTTTAGAAATCATTTTTCCTCCCGAAGTTTTGTTAATCAAGACAGACATGGCAGAGTGTGTGAGTTGTGTGATTGTGATTTTAAGAGCTGTCAATCAATTGTGGAACGTATTTTCTTTCTTTTTTTAGCATATTTAGAACAGATTATCAGTAAAATAATCATCTGACTAAGCGACTATGATAATGATCATGATCAAGAATATTTTATTAGAATGAGTTGAGTTTTAAACAATATTTTATATTAAATATGTTGTCTATTTGCACTCATCTGATTGTCACAGTATGTTATTTACAGTATATTATTTACTTATTTAATTTGATCCGTTGGGTTCTTCCTATAATCGAAGCATAACCTAATGTTAGGACCATGTTATGACTTTAATTCACTTGTAAACGAGGTGAAAGTTGTGTATGCGACATAAACAGGAAGAAGGAGGCGTGGCCAGCGAGAAACCCTCTTTGTTGTCAAGTGACGTAGCGTGTGACGTGGACACGAGAGTAACGGGCGGATATTTTCAAAATGGAGGAAATGGCAAAGTTTTGGAGGGGAACACAAGAACAACATTTATTTGCCCTCTGAGAGCCCACACGCCGACTACCGATGCCCTCGGTCGGCGGAGGAATACTTTTACGAGCTTGCATGCGTCTGCAAGCCGGAAAACAGGCGCGATGAGTGTTTCCATCGGCGAGAAGATCGAGGTGAGTCCTTTTGTGTGAGCTAACGCCCACAAGCCGCCTCCAAAATAACCGCAACCCTGAGAGTTAACGTCGGCTACGATAACGACCCGGGCCGGCTGTCGAACCGCTGCTCCACATGTTTCTACCTTCAACTGTGACCCAATTCAACTGAAATGTGTCACACGATGAACTCCGGTACTGTTGTCACGTTGACGCCATTCAACCAACGTCAGCCAATAGCGATTCGCGCTCGCTTCTCTGTCGGTTGGTTCATCTCATTCATTCACTTCCCCAAAATGCTCGTGTATTTTACTTTATTTCATTTGTAAATTTGCGATTATTTCCCTGTTGTTGGGGGGCTTCGGCCTCACGCTTGCACCCCCCGTACTGCGGTGTGTAACCTTACCCTTAATTACTCTCGCGGGTCCACTTTCTCCCCCTCTGGGGGAGGGAGTGAGGGGGGGGGGGGGCAGATCTGTCGTTGACCACGCTGCTTAGAAACGGGCTCCGAGTGGTCCTCGTTAGCGGGAAGAGAGCCGGGATGAATGGAGCTTTCTGGTTGGCCGAACGACCCCGTCAGCTGTCGGTGGCTTCGTGTGACAGATTTCTCCAACGCGCAGCGGTTAGATTTTGGGATTCTCGTTGAGCCGCGGACCCGTTATGTCGCAGGCTGGAGGAACGAGGTGCGATCAGGATGTTCACTGTTGCTTCAAAAATGTCTCTGCTGACATCCAAGTCAACAGAGAGCATGAGGCGTGTTCATCTTACGCTCCGCGGCTAAGGATCGAGGTACCGTGCTTTTAAAGATCCCGTCGGATGGGATCAAAATAGAACTAATCTGTTGTCTTGTAAATCTCATTTGGACATATTTCTATCTCCTCTCCGATGTAGGATTTCAAGGTCCTCACCCTCCTCGGCAAAGGCTCCTTTGCGTGTGTTTACCGGGCCAAATCGGTGAAGACTGGCCTGGAGGTCGCCATCAAAACGGTAAGAATCCCACCATTTACCCCTGATGTCAGTGCCATAAGGTCGTTATCATTGCCCGCTGTACCTGCGGAGTGACTTAACCAACTCCCAACTCCAACAGTCTGGATCATTCACACCTTAATTGTCTCCCGAGGGCTTCTTGTGGTCCCTTGCCCCCCTCCTCCTCCTCTTTGTCGGCGACAGATTGACTATCAGCCAGCGGACCAAACCACCGCGCAGCAGCGCTGTAACACACGGCCCGTTGATCCTATGAGCGACAGGTGTATAATTATCTGTGTTGATCCCATCTGCAGATTGACAAAAAAGCAATGCACAAGGCCGGTATGGTGCAACGTGTGATCAACGAGGTGGAGATTCAGTGCCGGTTGAAACATCCTTCTATACTTGAGGTAACGTTGCACACCGCATTTGTTGTGGTACCGTAGCTTATTATTACATCACAAGTATTCTGCTAGTTGTCATTTAGAAGTTCTTCTGTTTATTTTTATGTTAGAAACCCCAAATTTTTTTATGAAGAACGTAAATAAGCCTTTCAGTTAAAGACAAAGAGCCCTAATTGTACAAATCCCACCTACAGTTCGAGATCCTCCTAAAGATCTGAGTGATGGCCGCGCTTGAGTCTGCGCACATGAGCGTTGTGCTATCGTTGTCATGGTTATGTGATGGTGAGCCCAGCGTGGTTCAGTGTTACCATCTCAAAGTCTTAAAGATTAACAAGAGAAGAGCTCTGTCACTGCCTCTAGATTCTGTTTAGACAAGTAATGTATAGATTCTATAAAACTATTTTCTGGACATTCTCACTCTGACATGTTAATAAATACTGTATTATGTATTTATTTAAGCTCTACAACTACTTTGAAGACAGCAACTACGTGTACTTGGTGTTGGAGATGTGCCACAATGGGGAGATGAGTCGGCACCTTAAAGAGCGGAAAATGTCTTTCTCCGAGGACGAAGGTCAGCCAATTACTTTAGTTTGACCATACAACTCAAATGATATTGCAGTACATGGGTTTCATGAAGTTCAATTTTGCATTTTGCCAACCTTTTATTTATTTTTTGCTCCACAGCAAGACATTTCATGCATCAAATATTGAAGGGGATGCTTTATTTACACACCCACGGCATCCTGCATCGAGATCTGACGCTGTCGAACCTTTTGCTGACGAGCAACATGAACATTAAGATCGCAGACTTTGGCCTCGCCACTCAGCTCAAACTCCCAAATGAAAAGCACTTCACCATGTGTGGGACGCCCAACTACATCTCCCCGGAGGTGGCCACCCACAGCGCCCACGGTCTTGAATCCGATGTCTGGTCCCTGGGCTGCATGTTCTACGCCTTTCTGATGGGCCGCCCCCCGTTTGACACTGACACAGTCAAACACACCCTGTCTAAAGTGGTTCTCGGCGAGTACGATATGCCGAGCCACATTTCTCCAGAGGCTCAGGATCTGATCCATCTCCTGCTGCAGAGGGACCCCGGCCATCGTCCCAGCCTCTCTGCAGTGCTGGACCACCCGTTCATGACCCAGAACCGGCTGGTTAGGACCAAGGAGCTGGGGGTGGGGGAGGACGGTTCCATGGACAGCGGCATTGCCACCATCTCCACGGCCTGCACCTCCTCCACCTCGGCTGGCAGCAATAGCCGCCTCCAGAGGAGAACCAGGCACGTGATTGGCTCAGCCCTGCCTAACCGAATGATGCCTATTCCAATCCTCCCACGGCAAACCAACCCCGCCTGCTATGAAGACGGCGACCAGTGGCAGCAGCAGCATCAGGCGGAGCGATTTCACAGAGAGGGGAGGAGCAGGGGGGTTCAAGGTGGAGACAGCGGGCAGCCTCACTCTCGCTACCTGAGGAGGGCTCACTCGTCAGAATGCTCCGGCTCGTCGGCCTCCGGCCACGGGCCGAGTCACGCCGAGCTCGGGAGATGTCACTCGGAGGAGAATCTCACTGGTTTGGAACGAACGGTCTTCCCGATGTCCTCCACCCCGCACCCGTTTTCACAGCACGGAAAGCACCCGTCCCCCCCCGCCAAGCAGTCCCCAAAGTAAGTAGTCTCTCTATTTATTTATCTTTTTTTAAAATCTTTTTGACATCAAACAAACAAAAAAAAAGACTAACAGGTTGCACTTTCTGTTTCAGCTCCGGGTATTTGTTTCCCTCACAGATTGCACATCCACCAAACTCGCAATTTCAAGACCTGGAGGGAGTTACGAATTGGCTCAACAATGAGGGTAAGATTGGAGTTGTTTTATTGTCGGTGCCTAAGAGATTTTATCATTGTTAGCTCAGTTTTATTCCACAGCTGATGTTCTTGTTCAGGGGTATATAAATGAGGGGGGAATATAACTTGATGAATAAATAATTGAAATGAAAAAGTCTCCAAACACAATTAAAACCAAATGTGTCACCAGATGTTTACAAATGCTTCCTATTCCTTCTCAGGTTCTGGGCAGAGACCCACAGACAACAGCACTCACAGCAGCGGCGGCGGCAGCTTCCACAGCAGCAGAGGTCCTTTGGGGGTCCACAATTCCTGGACAGACAAACCCATGAGCCGAGGTGTAAACCCTCATCACAACCTGGCCTCCAGCTGCGACTCGTACAGGGAGAATCTACCCGGAGCAGAGTTCCAACCTCCTCGCGGCAGCGAATTAAAGCTCCCTTCTGCCAAACCCGGCGTGGCTAAAGAGAAGAAAATGCTGCGAGACGTCGTCCCGCCTCTGTGCGCGTCCAGATTAAAGCCCATCCGACAGAAAACCAAAAACGCCGTGGTAACGCATTGCTCATATTGTTTTGATAAGCCGCTGTAGTTGCGCTGTGCTAGCAGTGTACATAACGGTCTGATTTGTTTCCTACAGGTGAGCGTCCTGGACACGGGGGAAGTGTGTATGGAGTTGTTAAAATGCCACGGTGGTCAAGAGAGGGTCAAAGAAGTCCTTCGGATTTCCTGTGACGGTTCGATGGTGAGCTCACTGACCTGCATTGGGAAGCACGTCTTCGATGTGTTCAACGTGTGACTTGTAGAGTGATGAGTCTAATGTAGCATCGTATGACATTAAGCTTGTTGTCGTCTCTTTTTAGGTGACAATATACCAGCCCAATGGTGGGAAGGGGTTTCCTGTCTTGGACTGTCCTCCTGCTCCTCCAGAAGATATTCTGATCTGTAGCTACGAGGACCTTCCAGGTATTGTGATGGATGCATCAAACCCAGCAACCTGTGTTGGCATAGAAATTGTATGCTATTTGATTTATTGATTTATTTTTGTCACAGAAAAATACTGGAAGAAGTACCAATACGCCTCCAAGTTTGTGCAGCTCGTGAAATCCAAAACTCCTAAAGTGACCCTTTACACCAAATATGCAAAGGTCATGCTGATGGAGAACTCTCCCAATGCAGACCTGGAAGCTTGCTTCTATGACGGTGAGTCCCGTGTGCGAGTTGAACCGTGTGAACCAACTGAGAGAGAGACAGACAGACGGCACTGACCTTTTCCTGTCCAGAGTCCGCGTGTAAAAAGCTTCATGTGCTCTCGCGGTTTCGTAGGCGCGAAGACTCACAAGACGTCCGAGCTGGTGCGAGTGGTGGAGAAGAGCGGGAAGTCGTACACCGTGAAGGGCGAGGCGGGGCTGAGCGGCCTGAGCCCGGAGAGCCGGCTGCACGTGGAGCTGTCCGATGAGGGCCACAGCATGTGTTTGTCCCTGGAGGCCGCCATCACCGCCGAGGAGCAGCGCAGCACCAAGAAGGTCCCCTTCTTCCCCATAACGATTGGCAGGTGAGAAAAACGGTTGAAGATACGGTTATAATTACACTCTGGGTTTCCTCGTGTGGCTAATGTTCGTTGTGTGTGCGTCTCCCCCTCTCAGGAGACCTGCCAACCCAGACACTCCGGGCTCGTCAGCCCTGCCCCCCCACCCGGTGCCTCCTGATACTTCACCTCCTAAACCTCCTCAAATCACTCCTTCGGTGAGTGTCTCACAGCCAAACACAGGGCTTACAAACAGGACTTTAAACAGAGATTTATGATGCAATTTCTCTTCAGATGATCTCCTACGATGGGTCAGATTTCACCACGGCCAGTGTGAGTAAGAAATGCTCCCCACTGCAACAGGACACGGTGCAAAAAAACACAGGAAAAGTGGTGAAGTCCATATTCGTGCCCAATGTCGGATGGGCGTCCCAGGCAAGAGACGAATAAATCAAGCTAACGTTCTCTAACCAGCATGCAATGGCCTTTGATGTAAACGACTGAAATCTCTGTTCTTGCGACTGCAGCTGACGAGCGGAGAGGTGTGGGTGCAATTCAACGACGGCTCTCAGCTGGTGGTTCAGGCCGGAGTTTCCTGCATCACCTACACGTCTCCTGAGGGGAGGATCACCAGGTGCAAAAACACGCCAAGAGGCGCGACGTCACTTTTTGGGCTCTTGTGCTCGTCGGTTCCGGTTAACGCTTGTCTGGTCCGCAGGTACAAGGAGAACGCGAAGTTGCCCGAGCACGTCAAGGAGAAACTGCACTGTCTCTCCACCATCCTGGGACTGCTGGCCAACCCCACAGCGTATCATCCACAACCTCATTAACACCACCCAACATCCCAGCAGCACTGAGCCACGGAAACCTTTGTATTGCCTTTTGTCTTGTAAATAGATCTTTGTTTTTGTTTTTTTACATGTACAGAAGACTAAGATTATGAAAATATATATTTTATTTTAATAAGCAACCATTTTGTGTCAGTGGATTTGATGAAACAAGTTTTGAAACTGTCTGATGAAATGATTCATAAACGCTGAGTCAATAAACATCTGGAGGCTGGGGTTCAGAAATGTTGCTCTGTTTTGCAGTTTTCTGTTTGCACTCACAAAGGACTTTTTATAGAAAGAAATTAAAGTATTCAATAATGACTATGGTTGGATTGGAATAAGTAAATAGACTGACTCGGTAAGTTAATCAGAGTGTTAAAACCAGGCAGCTAGGAAAACAGATTAATTAGATTTCACGTTTGACCATTTAATTTAAAAAAAAGTCACAATTGTGTATTCCTTTCAATTACAGATACAAAACATACTGTAGGCATGAAAGCCTAGTCATGTACACACGTACTGTACAAAGACACCAGAGAAGTCTGCTGCGGAAATGACCACGGGTAGGATTAACCATTTATTTCCCAATTAGAAGCACAATAAGGAACACAACATGGGACATAAGACATAGTGGTGTAAGCAGATATCAGCCTTTCCAGCTTTAACAGGTCGCACTCCAAGCATCCCCTGGTGGAGGGGGGGCGGGGGGCAGTCGGTTCCCCTTCGGAGACTGATGGAGGAAATTAAACCGCTAGAGGGAGCACACTGGGACCAGAGCAGGCACCTGCTCGGGGGAACTGGCATTGTTTCCCACTAGATGCTAGAGGGAGACGACAGCGACACCACCTGTACAACCACAGCCCGCATTCCACCGCCCCCCCCCCGAGTAAAATATCCACCATTTATTCAAAAACATCCCAGTGCTTTCATTTTATTAATATAAAACCTTTTCCCCATAAAATCTCAATAAAATAAAGTTGCTCTTAGTAGATATCAGGACAAAGATATTAACAAAATTGGAGTAAAAAAATCTCACAGTGAACATTGGGAACAAGATCTAAACCGTCTCGCCCTCACACCCACACCCCCCTCCAAAATGATTTCAACATCTGACACAAATACAGCAGCTGGAACAGGAGACGGGTCAGAGAATTTAAGCATGAAGCAAATGAACCGACTGGATTGAAGGTTTCTTCACCACATTTTGTAAGAAAGTGCTGTTAGAGTGAAACTTAATCAAAAGGATATAATAAGGACATAAAGCTAAACAAATCCCTCGAGCATCTAGAATTGTCATTTAATGATATCTAAATAATTAATACCCAGTAAGTGGATATTCAAAGACACATTTTACCTTGATTTTAGTTGAATAATTGATTCTTTGATTAACAATTATCTTATTAAACACAGCAGCCCAAGATTTTTTGATAGGTCAAGTTGGCTTCAGGAGAGTAGTTTTCTCACATTCGATACAAGCATTGAACACACGTGGAGAACTAAGTCTGTAAGGAGATTACAGACCCGTGAAGCGATGAGAAAAATCTCACAAGATTCCTCTGGAATTATGAAAAATGGAATTCTCTGAAAACATCCACAAACAGGAAAAGGAATGTGATCCTCGTCTTCCTGCACCGGAGCAACTAAAACTGGTACTTCAAAAGACCTACAGACTCTGGTGCAATAATCAAAAAGAAAACATGGTCACGTGGTCATGAAGAGTTTCTTCTTTCCTTTGACACTTGCTTTTTTTTGCAGGCATTCTTCCTACGCTTGAAGTCGATTTGATGGCACTCGGAAACAGTATACGGATTACCCGTTTGTGTAAACTAACCAAACCCCAAAACTATCTCCTCATTCACGTTCAGACTCTTTGTGGCCACTCTCGCTGAGCAGCCCGGGACCAGTGGAGTCAAATGCCCGGCCACCCTTTCTCCCCGCCACTTAGTGCCGAGGAGCCGGCGGCATTGATCAGGATACAAACACACATCACTGGCACGGTCCCACGCAACGTGAACGTACCTATGTGCATGTGTGAGTGCGCTAATGTGTGCGAGATACAAGGGATCATACATTGCACGTCTAGTGGCACATCTTTCTCTAGTCCTCATTCAGCCAATCCCATTAGCGCCCTCATGTGGACCCTTTCATGACAGAGAACTCACAGAAGAGAAAAAAAAATAAAATCAGCTATTAGGCAAAAGTTCCCAAAAGTTCACATTACAGTACTGTTAAGTCTCATTAGACAAAACAAAAAATACAAAAAGGCAGAGAGAAAAAAGCTTACACTCAATCACCATCATTTTCAATAACTATATAGGAAAAGGTTTTTCTTTGATTAGATATATTATCATCATTAACATCATAATTATTATGATTATTATTAATCATTATTGTCACCATTGTCATCCGTTTTTTTTTGTTGAGGGATCAAACGGAGTAGGGGCGGGGAATCAGTCACTGGGACGAAGCCTTGGTAGCTATTGTGGAGACGCAGTGCTGCTGGAAGTTGGGGGACATGGCGGAGTTGCAGCCCAGTCTCTGACGGGGGCCCTTCAGCCCGCCATCACCCTCCACGATCCAGGGGCTGCCGCTGGCCTCCTTTCCCAGCATGCTGCAGCAGCCGGGGCTCGGCGGAGCGGCGTTGGGTACCGTGGCGCTCACTGGCAGGCCTTTGGGCTGCTCGCTGGCGGGGGCGAAGTCCGGGTTATGGCTCTGAAGCACGCTGGTGATGTGGTTCAGGAGGTCATTGAAAAACTCTGGGACCCCCTCATAGCCTGAGCACATTGAGGGGGGTGGGGAGAGACGGTCAGTCAGTTTAGCTAATTGACCTTTAGGGTCACAATGTTCACTCGGGTTCACATGCAAAGGTTCCTTCATTTTAGGAACAGTATAAAAGACTAGCAAATAAAACCCAGTGCCACCGTGTGGATCGCAGGCGGCACCTACCAGGGAATGCATTGATGTCAATGACGGCATGTTGGCCCGTTTGGTTGTTGATGATGACGTCGATGCCAAACAGGGACACGCCCAGCGCCTGCCGCAGTGACCTGGACAACTCTCTGATGACATCATCACTGGGTGGCTGAGATACTCCCTCTACGTTCTCTCTCTGTGATGAAAAAAAAAAAAGAGGTTACAACGTTAAATATCACCCAAGACAAAACTACAAGTCCCAGTGGACAGCAGTCCGGGAGGTGTGGACGTACCGTGGTCAAGTCCGAGGAAGATTCTGGTTTCGAGACATTGTGGCTGTTGAAGAAAATGGCTCTCCTGTCTGAAAAGGAGACAAGGGAGGGGGCCGGGGGGGGGGAGGAAGGTGAAGAGGTGTGACTACATGCTTTCCTAGTGCAGTCATCTACACGCAGTCCTGATGTCGGGCAGCAGGTGGCAGCAGAACCCAACTGGTTCCATTGTGCAATGAGGCAACCAGAGCAGGTCTTTATTTACGGATTTTTAGCACCTGGTGTAAAGAAACAAACAGAAAACCAAACCACCCAGATGTGATGCCTCCATATTTAACCCTCCCACCAAGTCCCTTACAAACAACTCTGCACGTAAGTTGTTTTGGACCATCGGTTTTCTTTGAAGCAGTGATGAATGTGACAAGAGGAACTTCTGAATTTATTGTCCCGTTTTATTTGTTGCCGTTGTGATGATTCATTTTACAGAGCATTTTGATTAAAGGAAGTCAGGTTGGAAAAAAGTAAATTACGACGGTATCCAAATAAATTTTCACCTATCAACTTGTAGAGATGTTAAGACACGTGGGCGCGAACACAACCCGAGTAAGCATTTGGGATACGACCAAAAGGTAAATTATCTAAACTGAGTGACCGTCCCTCCCCACCCCCAATGTGCTCAGGCTATGAGGGGGTCCCAGTTTTTCAATGTCCTCCTGAAACGCATCACCAGCGTGCTTCAGAGCCATAACCCGGACTTTGCCCCCGCCAGCGGCAGCCCAAAGGCCTGCCAGTGAACAAACAGCAATTTAGGTTGACAGAAGCACGGGGAAGAATGTCTCCCAAAGCACTACTTCCTGCTGCTCTATCCTCATTCATCTAGTCTTTGCCTCCGCTTCGCCCGACGTACAGCTCCGGGCTGCAGGCCGCAGTGAACTAACTCGCCGTGCAGATGAAGCAACGCGGCGTGTTTCTTTTTGCGCTTTTCTGCCGCGGGCTAAAACGACACCGCTCCTCTCTGCAGCGTTATGAATAGCAGTCCACTACACTGATGGGGAAACTGCTTTGCATGAGGGCCTCTTCCGTATCACATGCAAATACCAAGTCATTTCTGCTAGGGGACAACCACGTGTTGGAAGTTGCATCATGGGTAAGGCTTCTGACATGTTTATGGAGAAAAAGTCCACGCTTTATATATTTTTTTATACAATGGCACTTTGGTGCATCCCCTAAAAGCGTGAATAGGTCCAATCACAGGGACAATAAAGCCATCTTATTAGCTCTTTTATTGGGTTATTGGAAAAGGCCGTGCCATTTCCAGTTTGCCCAGTGTGCAAGCCCTTAGATACGTCTGTCCGTCTGTCTGATTACTCACCTGCCGGTCCAGCAGGAAAGTTCTTCAGTGAAGGTCTCTCAACCACGGTGTAGGAGTCTCCCACCACAAACACCTTGTAAAGCACGGCATTATGGTTGATGAAGCTCTGGATCACACAAGGAGGCTTAACGTCCTTCAGGTCCTCTTCACTGAAGACAATGGCCATCTGTGGACAGGAGACGGCAGAGTAAATGACACGCCTGAATATGACCATCAACGAAAGTAGTGGTGCAAACCAACACGGATAGTTAATTCCTAACTTAATTCAATGCCAGTGTGGAGGAATGAAGACGGGTGGTATTGTATTAATTTGGACTTGAGTTAAAAGGTGTAACTGCTCAGACAAAGCAAACTGTGGAGGGTGTGAGTGACCTTTGACACCTGTGGCCTCTTACCTCGTGGGAGTTGGTTCCATGAGCCACCCGTGTTTTGCAAACTGAAGAAGAAGGGCAAGAAAAAAACTGAATTATTCAGTCATCTACATGAATGCAAAATATCTCACACTTAAATCTTTTCTTACACATCAAAGATCAATACAGTAATAAGAGTATAATTAGGGGTCAAACGTAAAATATTAGGTATAATTAACATTTAGCGAATATATATTTTTTATTTAGGTCCTCAATATCTAGAGAGGCAAAAAAAAAAAAAAAGAAACCACTCACTGAAAGGGAATGTGAGTCCTTGTCTCTTGATATGCTCCAGCACATCTGGGCTGCACTCTGTGTTCAGGACCATGAAGGGAGGAGAGCAAATCCTTTCATCTGACAAAAAAACAAACAAGAAAAAGACAGTGGAGGAAAGTAAAAAAAAAAAGGTCTTCAATGTCCTTATCTGCACTTTAATTCAGGTACACCACACCCGACGTGATGGTGGAAGCCAGGGCCCCCGGGGGGACTGAACGGGGGTCTCCCTGTCCACCGGAGCGACCGCATGCTCTCCCTCCGCAGCCTGCTGGCGGCGGAGAGGACGAGGAAAGGTGGCGAGCCACTTTTACGCCTCTTCCATCAATGCGTAATTGACAGGAGCTGTACTTCTTCCCTCTACGGATCAACATACGGTCTCAATTGCCCAAGATGCCATCAGTTATATGTCATTTAATTTAAAATAATAATGCTGAAGTAGCAGCCCCTGAGGCTATTTGTCCCATTTTAATCCATAGCCTACTTAGGAGTTGATGAAAGAAAAGGACCAGACCACCAAAACTAAAAAACTAAAAACTGCTCAGAAGCTGTTCAACATGGGGAGCAGACGAGTCTCCCGAATATATAGACGCACCTTGTTTAATTTGGCACAAAAATATTTATTTAGGTTTCATCATTGTGCCGAGTTTAGACAACAAACACAGCAGAGGCCATCTGAGGCCCGGGGGGGACAAATGACTCCTTTTCCAATAAATAAAGCAGAAAGCTGCCAGGCCCTTCTGCTCCTCTCAAAGAGCACACAAACACCCACACAGGAAAATGCTGAAATACAGGAAGAAACACGACGTAGGAACTACAGAAAACAGGTCGCACCAGCTGAGGACATTATAGAGTCATCCGATCCACCGAGGAGTTTGATTGACTGCTCTCTAGATGCCCAAACGGCCGGGTTAAATCCCTCAAATTCCACCTCCACCATGTTTTTACATCACATCGTGTCGGGTTGTTTGTTTCTTTCCATGACATTCTTTTCTTTTTTCTTTTTGCAGCACATCCTGCAGCGGCTGGTCTGTCAGTTCCGGTACGGCTGAACATCGCAAACATCCTGCAGCCCACGTCAGATTTCCCCTCTACGTCATGCACATGGGGCAGATAAGCCAGCTGGTTGGAGATATCACTGAAGAAAATCAGCGAGGCGGCCAAACCAAGAGCTGGCAAAATGCTAATGACAAAAAACACAATAGAAACACGCCGGTCATTGTGTACTGTGGGCAGCAGCAGCAGGGCTCTGTGCTCCCGCTGGTGCTGAGGTCAGGGGAATCTCATTTGCCTACATTAGGTCCAGTGCTGAGTTTTGCACTCTGGGTGAGCACTGGGCCCCGCTGACATCTACAGCTCCACACAGAAACCAGATTGTGCAAACACACAAAACGTTTGGGGGGGAAACCCCACACGCGAAAGCTGATGCGCAAGGCGAAAAAGGCGATAAGGCAGCACACGCACACGGGCATCAGAGCTTTTAGAACGGCATCTAGGATCAACTGGATATGGGATTATCACTGACATTTTTAGGTTTCACCTCTACAAAAAGTGGTTTTAAAATTACTTACAACCTGTTTGAGCGTCAAACGATTCTTGCAGCAATGTTGACATGTTTTAATATCTCTACAAGGACTTTGATGAGGCCAATGCAGTCAGTCGGTAGAAATGACCCAAGACATAATAACCTGCAATAACCCTTCAAGTATTTCCACTGTGTGGGTGAGCGCTCCAGTTTAAGAACTGCTCCACTGCAGCTGAACATGTGCTCTGACCACAACGTACCAAACTAATTTCCTAAAGGAACACTCATTTTCCCTTCAAAAGGGAATACATCTGCATCTCAATCTGATCTAGCATGGTTTAAATGTTTCAATTTCTTTTGCTGTTACATGACAGATGAGCACACAATACCTGTATTCTTCCTCACAGGCGAATACTTGTTCCGCAATCAGTGTGCAGCTGGGTCTAATCCAGCGAACCAGTCACTTTTGGGAGAGTGAAGCCTGCAGGGTTAGCCGTCAGTCTTCAGCGCGCTGGTTACAGCCACGCTTGCCACACTGCTGTTATGTTACCAGGACGGGAATAGAAGCATAATGTCTGTCGGAAAAAACAGTCTGCTAGAGAAAACATCCCCATTATATCAAATAATTCCTAAAGTCTGATGCAGCTACGTTTTGTTTTACAAAAATACTAATAAGAATCTAAACCTTGTCAAACAGAAAACATGTCATCCTCCAAGTTAAAGACGTATAATAAAGAGACCAGGGAATGGTAGATTAAGTTTGTAATAGCATGCATTCTTGCCGCTTTAGGGATGAGAGGATCAATCTCTGGCTCTGTCTAAACACTGCATGCACACAGCAGACCCAGCGGAGCCGAGGACGACTTTTACGGGACTTCTCCGTAAGGTGCTTTTTAGAATGCCATTATCCAGTTACACTGCTTTTTTTGTTTCGTTCCCTTTTTTTTTTTATCTCGTCGGGACATCCGCTGTGCAGCCCGCCATCTGTCTGGGCGGTTACGTCATAATCACGCATGCCAGGATATTAACTGCAATCTTCTAGGCAACAACGTGTGTGCCTGAGAACGGACAAGAGAAGAAATCCGTTAACAGGCTGTTGTAACACCCAAGATTCAGCTCAATTCTTCCCTCTGGTTTCGTGCATTAGCGCAGAGAACGGCACGGTGCCAAGTTACGTTCAGCTTCATAAAATGTGCTGGTGTTTAGGTGGAAGGCTCCACTCTTCAGTTGCTATTTAGAGCTTGTTTCCTTGAAACTCCAGCATCCTTTCTCGCACTCTGCTTTCTCCGCGCGCACACACACACACACACACCCCACCAAGAAAATCAGCAGGATTTTCAAAATTTGAAAATCAACCTCCAAAAGGGTGTATGCTCTTGAGTGCAATGCAATTGTTAATGATGCGCTGTGAGATTTAAGCTTTCAATTACAATTATGACTCAAATCCTATTTTGATGATATATTCATCATTTAGTGATTGAGATAATGCACTTTCATATCAGACAGGATGGTAATATCTTATCTAACATCGTTGGGAAGTCCTGTCTGCTCACGGGACTTGGATGACGGTTTGGCTTTTAAAATTTTGCAGCTACGATTAAATAGTGATCAATTGCAAACACACTTCTTCCGTTGGTTCTCGCAGGGACTTAAAACTGACATGGAAATAAAAAGGCAAAAGGTCTCAGTTTGATCCAAAGGAATCCCGCTTGTATTCAGAGGAAGCCTTTTATCCTGAGCTGGAGAGGAATAAGCTGAAAACATTGAGAGGATTTGTTTTATAGAATAGTTGACTTGACAACGGTTTCTGTCTACAAAAACAATCCAAGATTTCCAAACACATTTGATTTTCAAGCACACACACACACAGGAACCAGTAGATTCCACTAGGTAACGTAAACAGTTGCTCTGGCTAACATAGGAATCACAAAACAGAGTCAGACAAGCACCTTCACAACCAAGGATCAGTGACACGGATCTGGTAGTGCTCTGGCTAGTTTCTATTCACCATGTCGTTAAGATGAGCCAATTCTTGAACTCAAGTTTAAATCCATATTACCAATTCAGATTATAACAGCTGAATGCATGGCGACTGGGGCTATTCAACGTCGAGAGACCACTTAAGTGTCAGAAGAAGGTTTCCAGTGAAAGCCCGAACGCACCTCAAGTGCATCCTTCTATTGAGTACTATTCGGAGTAATGCAGACTTCAGCATGGCGAGCTCTCGGTGGCCTCCAAGTACCGCGTTGCCTTGGCAGCCGCTTCTGGACTCCATGGCCTCTGCTGATAAGGAGGAGGAAGTGCCCGCGCCTGAGAAAGCTAGCTAGACTTTCAACACTCTCCCTCCCCTTTCCCTCTAAACTCTCAGTTCCAACTGAAGAAAGGCCATTCATCCTCAGCCTCATGCCGTTTTCCCTACAATCACTGTGGTGTGGTGTAGGATTAAAATGGCTTACACTCCATGCTTGTGTCTAAACGTCCCACATTTGTCAGGGTGGTTTGGTATGCAAGCCTAAGAGCACCACTCGCATTAATGGCAACAGAGTGCCGAGAAGGGGAAGAAAAAAAAAAAAAAAGGGCTTTCTATAAGTGAGCCGTCCTCCTCCTCAAAGCTAACGCACACATTAATAAGACAGTGATGCAGCTTAAACTGTTATGCAACAGCCATCATGTCTGTTTGGATGAAAAGAGGTCTCCTTGTGGTTCTATTTTGAGAACCTAATGACTCTGCCGAAATGCCGAAACGCCTCTGATCCGTCGCTATGACACCAAAACGAGGCCCCTCAAAGAGTCACGGACAATCAGTAAAGTAATACTTAAAAGGTTTATGTTCCCTGCCTGCCATGTACGGGGTTACAGTAAATGTGGATGAGTCACAGGTGTGTTTACAGTGCGTGTGGGTCGGGAATGCGTTCCTGTCGTCATTGCCTTTCCCCGCCGCCGGCCAAAAGATATTTCTCGCTGATTAGTTTATGGTCTGGGTGACAAAGGTGTTGGAGTGAGTTGGAGAGGCCATTTCTGATCCATCAGGGGGAAGCCTAAACAAGAGCCCCGTTTATACTTGGTTCTGACAAGGGGAAATTGAGAAGTGCATTTGTGGTATGAAAAAGAGGAGGAGAGGAAATTATGATATCAGCTGGCAAGGATTAAACATCTGCTCAGAAGCACGGACCAACATGATTAATAAGAGGCGACAGCGCTGTCGTGTGTTATCCATGTGTCCCCTCCGGAAGGGAAGCGGAAACACAGGATCTGCAGCCACGACTGCCTCAAGCAACACGTCCAACGACCTCAAAAGGGTAGTGTGCATGAAATAAACAGTTTCTATTTACATTACTGTATTTGACAACCTTTGTTTTTATACTCTATTGAGGCCTGGGAGAGAAACTGAGACGTTCATGGTGTTCAACACTTAAAAGCTTGGTCGCACAGTAAAGTGACAGCAGAAAAAAACCTCAATTAAATAGAACCGTAAATTATGAAATCATTTTTTAACTGGTTTGAGAATCCGTTCACTTAAATGGAAATTTTGAAGTCTTCAGTTTAGTGATCAATCAATGGGATGGACACTTCCATCTATTACGCGGCGTAATTCAAGAACGTCAGTGACTTCACTGGTGCTGCCATCCTACCTTGCATGCAACTCTCTATCCTGTGGATGAGCTGGTAGGACTTGCAACGGTCCAGCAGAGTTCGGATAGCTGGAAGGGGATCCAGGACGATGGTCTCCGGGTGGGCATCAATGTAGTCCTGAAACAGAGAACATTCATCGTAGAACATTAAAACACTTTCCATTTACACATTTCTTACACAAAATAATATCAAACAAATATATAGAAAATAAACCACCACAAATATAGAAAGACTGCACACTGAGGTTTCACAATCACAAGCAACCATCTGCCGTGACACAAGCACGGATTCATCCATACAAATCACTCCTCCTTCATGAGCGAGTGAGCACGAGATGCCCGCGGCTCTGTGTAGGTTACTTCACTATGTCTCGGCGTGGCCGGCCGTTTTGGTCAGCCTGGGGTCTGCTACTTTACGTAACTTCCCTCCCCTTCTTTGCTCTTGTTTGCTCCGCTCTTGCTCCATCCCCACACGTCCTCCTCTCCACTGCGCAGCTCTCCTCGCTCACCGCATTTTCACCTCGGCTCTGTGGATTTCTGTGACAACGATTTGTCCCGACTCACAAACTTCTCCAATGGAGCCGTCTGGCCTGCTCCTTACAGACGGCTCGTCACGCCGCAATGTAATTAAGATGCGGAAACATCACTCTGACTCGCCTCCACATGGAGAACCTGTGGGATTCGCAGGGATCGCTGATCAAAGCCATTTGAGTGGTTATGTAAAGCAAACACGCTTCCGCCCAAAAATAAATCCAATCTTCCAGGAGTTCAGACAATACTGGCTTTACTCTGCTGATAAGAACTGTCCCTTTTTTTCTCAGAATAAGAAACCTTTAAACACAGTCAACGAGGGGGAGCTGGAGTGAAGAAGAGCGGCTGGCAGGTGAAGAGCCAGACGGTAGTCAGGGTGGGGGGGTTAGCGAGTGGCGTCAAGGCCGAACACTTTGTGTTCGTTTTTTTAGGGGGGAAACCCCCTCCTCCCCAGCAGAATATGGACAGTAATGGACTGAATCTGGGCCACTGGTTTTAAACTATGTTCGTTATGCTACAAGGAATCACTTCTATGAAAACACAACCAGACAGGGGGGGATTCCCCACATCAGCCCGAGGGACAGAACGCATACTTAAGCACAACTTTGCTTGCAGCACCTATAAAGGCATAAAGATAATACAAAAAAAAAAACCAGATCTTCAATGCACCTAATCACACAGCTCAAAAAAACATCTAACAATAGATGTAAGCCATCCTGGCCGGATATTTTGTTTAAAATAAAAAAGTATTTTAGAGAAGGCTAATCCACTTTGCCCCTGAAGATTTTTTTAATTAGTTTCAGAAATGCGCCTCTGCCTATATCTCAAAAGAAAATGCAATCACAGAAGACAGCTGTGTTCACGTAAAAAGACACACACTTTAACTGGTGAGCTAAAGAATGACAATATTGGAGTTCCTTTAATAAAAATTGAAAATAAAAACATAAGAGCTGTAACCTATGATTCTGAAGCACACAAAGGTTATAATTTGACATGCTTTCAGTTCCACTGTGTGTAAAAGTTAGGCTTCTATGTTTTAAAACTACTAAGGTCTTTTTTGTTGTCAAGGTGTGTCCATTTGGCCCAAATGGATCAGAGAACCATAAAAGTGTGCAAATGCATTCATGTGTTAATATTTTAACCAGGTTCTGTGATTGCTGCACTGACATCCTGTTTGTCTTTCCTAAATGAGCAGTCGGGAGGAACACAGAATTGCATGACGTTGATAACGATTACAGCTCCTCTGAGTCATATAATAGAAAGAGAGCGAGAGCTACAGAATACGTTTTCACACATCTAAAACACTGCACCAGCTTTCTGCAGTGTGTTCTCAGTGTCCCATTTGGAGCTGTGACCTGCTGTTGGTGTGAGACTCTTTTACACCAGAAAGAACAAAAAAAGCTCTCTTGGAATTTAAAGTCAGCGCACTTACGTTTAATCAAAGGTTTAATAGCTCATCATCAAATATAGCTGCTGATGTCCTTCATGTTCAGCACTAAGCAAACTTTTTGGTCCCTCTGAGTCTTTAAACTGGCATATTTACATGTAAGAACAAAAATGATGGAATCCATAAACGTGTATTGCCTGCAGTGCGCTTACTATCTCTAGAACTTTTCTCTTCATTTCAGGTGTATCTGAAGAGCTCAGCTAAAGTCCCACATCATGCATGATGACAGCAGCTGGGCCATGAGATCACTGGATAAGGTTGTGTTTGAGATAGGGACGGGGTACTTTTTGAAATCCTTTGTGACAACACTTGAGCGATATAAACATATTTAGCGGACAGCAAATATTGAGAACCGCCCATCCCTGTGTCGTTAGGCCTCCGTACCTGTGTTCTTCACATTACCCACAATACTGAGTAAGGGGGCATACCTGTACTCTTTGCACCAACAGCACAGCCTGGGAGTCATTCTGGTCCGCCTCGAGGATGAGGTCGGTCAGTTTGTGGATGATGACGTCCAGGGGACCCTGCTCCTCCAGAGGCTGGTTGAGGTCCAGCTAAGAAGAGAAGGAAGGCCATCGGTTATGGAAAACAACGACTCAGGTATTCATTTCACATATTTAGAAATGGTTAACCAAAACAATCATCCATAAAGAGCCCCCCCCCCATTTAAAAACAGAAGAGAGTATGCAAAGCTTAAAAAATGACAACATTGATAGATTACAGCTCAAAAATGATCAATACAAAATATAATAATTCTGAATTATTCTCGTATTACATTCTCGTATCCTCCATTTTAGATTGGTACCGGTAGACATAGAAAAGAGCTGTGACAGTGTTGCATCTCTCTTATGTGTCAGACAGGGTGAGAAAAAAACTAGAGCATGTTCTCACATGTAGTAGCAAATTTTAGTCCGCAATGAAAAGAAAATGTTGTGGCCTCAAGGCAATTTCTTGTTTCTTGTCCTTTTGAGTTGTATGCTTATGGTTGAAATGCAATGATTGTCGCTTTTGATAAAAGCGTCAAGTTAAACATTTCCCCAAACCCACCTGTAACCGGCTTAAAAGTATTGCTGCCTGCAGTTAGTGGACAAAGTAAAAAATAAAAGCGTACTGCTCAGTCCCACTACATTCATCCTATTTGCATGTAACAAAGGGAAGAGGGAAGCATTTTATATGTATCGGGTCTGCTTCATTTAACTTCTACTGTGCATGCACCAGTGCACTGGTAGTGTACTGTGGAAGAAAATCTACATTGTGCATATAGTTAACTGGATAGTTCACAAAATGGAATAAATCCCTCTGAGTGAGTTTAGTGTTTTTAACATAGTGGACGATTACCTGACTGAGAATTGACTAACTATTTAATAAATCTGGGATTGTCCTCTTCATTTATACTCTTAATCTGACAATACAAATTGAATAATCTCGCCACCCCATCTCCTAGTTCTGCTCTAGGAAGCAACAATAGAGAACTATTCCAAATCAATCTCTTCATTCTTTTATTCATAGCTCTGGCGTTGGTGCAGCCAGAGTTTATGTCGTATTTCTTTTGAATTACACAATCAGGATTTATTTCTGGCGTCAGCTATTTCACTCAGAATTGCAAACATTCTCCCTCTGGCTGAGCTTCTAGCCTGAGCATAGTCAACCGGCAAATTAGCACTTGTTTAAAGTTTACTGCAACCGAAAGACACACGAAAGACAAGTCTTCAGAAGTAGTCAAAGCAGCTCCGAGGTGCGATAGGATTTATC